>JAQIXJ010001628.1:0-19545 GCA_034700185.1 Phthiracarus laevigatus | reverse complement strand
ACTGAAAAATTATCAAGTTAGATAAAAGTATTCTTGATAGAAGAAGACATCTTTTAATAAAAATCGTAATATTTTTTATTTAAATTAAAAATAACCAATTATTGTTAAAATATAAATTATATAAAAGTAATAAACCTTAATATTATAAGTTTTTTTAAATAAAAGGACTTTGAATTTAATTTAATTGTATTTACACGAAAAATAAAATTGAAACTAAAAAGAAACTAGTATTGGCTTTAAACCAAAATTCATTTTAAAAAAAAATTTTACTTGAAAATTATTTTAAAATACATTATAATTAAAATTTTTAAGTAAAACTCGAGTTGAAATGCAATTTTTTAAATCGATATTATAGCGAATATAAGTTTGAAAAACAAGTTTGAACCATTTCTTTTGTTTGCTTCAACTTCGTTTTAGAAACTGCAACTTAATTTAAATTTGTTAAAATAAACTCAAACAAATGGTTAATAATTACAAAATTGGATGCAAACAAGCTCCAGTGTTCAATTCTTTGAACATCATATTCAATATTTTTTATTTTTCAAGTCATTTTAGCTTCAATGCAAATATAATAAATTGAAATCATGAATAAAATTAATTATAACATAGAATTAAAATCTAAAACCTAAATTATAAAGCGATTTTATTTTCAAGGTTCTAAGATTATAAAAAAATTTACATTATCAGTTTATCTTGTTAAAATTCAAGAAAAATGTCAATCGTATAACAGAAAGAGAACTTATTATAATTTATAATTAATAAATGATTTTAAAAATTAATTTTTAAACAGAATTGTAAATAGATTATCTGTATTCTTAAAATAAAAAAAGAACAGTACATTCATAGAGAGCTCACTAGAACCCTGAAGAGTAATTGTTTCCCACCATTTACTCTTGTCATTCGCGTCAACAATCTAGCGATGTATTATACACCGAAATATGTAAATAGAAGTTGAGACATAAAGACATGCTGCTTAGTTACAAAAATAATTTCATCTTCAAGAAATGGCAATACTAAATGTATACTAAGCAAATTTCTTTACAACTAAGAAAAAAATTACAGCTAAATTCACAGTTGGTCTTTAACTGGGCGCATAAATTGTGAAGAATCTGTGTAAAATCGATGACGGCTAAAAGTTTACACTTGAGGATAGACTGATACCTCTATAATTGTATGCACGCAAAAAAAGTACTAGAGATGATTCGACAGATAGGAGTACCAACATTGTTTGTCACATTTTTCGCAGATAAAACTCGCTGTAATGACTTTTGGTTGAACTAAAGAATACAGTTAAAAATGAAAATATAACGGAAATAAAAGCAGATACCCTTAGTTAAAGCGGTCTATGTGAATTGATTAGTAAGGATCCGGTTACCTGTTCAAGTTACTTCGACAAACGAATTCGTGAACTGAATCGGGTTCTTCAGCATCCAAATATAACATTTAGTCACCATCCAATCTTTTGTTCGTTAATTCGTGTCGAATTTCAACAACGCGGCAGCACTCATGTACACTGTTTGCAATGGCTACACTGTTTACCCGCTTATTCGAATTACGAAATATATTCAACAGACAACTGCATTAATTTATTGATGATTATATAACATAGGACAGCAAAGTAAAATAGATATCCATTTTATTCTTGATACGCATCGCTGTTTGCAAAACATCTTGAAATATCTCAACAAACCTGATCGAGGAATGTCCAAGCTACTGAGAACAGCAGTGGAATAGGTGAATGTAGGTACTTGAGGCATTCGCTGCTTAGACAAATTAAAAAAATTTTTGAGGGTAATACGATAAAAAAAATACAGAATTAACACATTTAAACTTAAAACGTTTCTAAACATAGGTCAATTTTCCAAAAATAATAATTGATACTTTTTACTATGAAGTTTAAATATCTAATTATAAATTGAGATTAACTTAATAGTACCTCTTTCCATTCAGAAATTAAAAATAATCGATTACATTTATTGAAAATAGCTTTCAGAAAATCGTCTATATTAAAAATAGGAGTCATAGTGCATAAACATTGTGACATCTATTTTAAAAAAAGCTAAGGAGAAAATATAACAATATTATTAAAAATTTATTTTTAGAACTATACCTTATATTAAGCGTTTTATAGTAAAATCAATGTTAAACTTATTAGTAAAGTAAAAATAGAAATATAATGGAATACTATAGAATGCTAAAAATAATTGTTCAATATTAACATTTAGATTTTAAACTTGTTCTAACTAATAAGATTCTGACTCATTAGACATGGTACCTAAATTTTAACACTTATAATTTATTTCCTGTTATACATTTTTATTTAAAAATATAAAGTTTTAAAGCTTGAGTTTGCTCTTTAAAAGGAATTTTTCCAATTTCTTTATTACTTGATTGTTTTGTAGAAGAACTTTCTTTTCCAAATATTTACTGCGGAGAACCAAGAAGAGCTTATAAATGCATTTCATATGTGACTAAATGTAAGTGGTAGCAAAGACATTACAATGGGACATTCAGAAATGTTGCGAACATCTTTTTTAAGATGAAAAAACGTCAGTTACAAATGATCACCATACATGTTTTACTTCTTATACGAAAAAGAAAGAATTCTGACAAAATAACTGCTGTCAAATTAGTGGATAAAAACTTCTTCGACAACAATTGCAATATGGACGATGGTTACAGATTCTTAAAAGTTGATCGCGCATCACTACCTTACTCGCAAGTGAGAAAGAAAGAAGTAATTTCAATAATTCGTTAATAAGGTATTCCAACATTATTCTTTGCTCATTCCTTGTCATTCCATTTTGGATTATTATGTTCGCGCATAGTTCCAACACCGAGAAAGTCCACATGTGCACTGTCTAACATGGCTAAATAATGCACGAATTTATGAAAAATATCAAAGTTCAATTAATACCTGTTTGTCATTTATCGATAATTATATAACAACTAATAGTGAAATCCATAATTCACTTCAACTACAAACACATACGCACTCAAAATCATGTTTAAAATATTAAGGAAATGAAGTAATTTGCAGGGTTTGGATTTCCACAGATCCCAATGCAATCAACATTAATATAAGAAGCAATCGAATGTGTTGATAAATAGAAATATGAAGCAATTTATAACAATAATCAACAAACGCTTATTGAATTAGGAAAGAGACAAAAAAATCAAGAAATAAACTTAGCAGATCTAACATTCGTTTCATTTTTAAATCATTTAAAAATTACGTAAGTAGTTGTTAACCAGTTATTTCAGATAAAAAACCACAAATGATTATTTAGAAAACAATAAATTACAAAGTTTTTCAAGCACAACTCTTAATGAGTTGTTGAAAGGAACGCAAAAACATGTTCAATTTATTAAATTCAATTACATATGTTGAACATAGTTGAACAAATAACGTTGTTTTTTACAATACTGAATTGCAATTTTTTATGAATAATTCGTTTATATATTTTTAATGTTATTTTTATTTAATGAAAAGAATGGATTTTATGGGAAATTTTTTTAATCCTCATTCTATTATCACAAATAATATTAGGTACAATTATGCACAATGTTTAACGAAATAAACAGTTTGATACACATTCAATGTTCCTTAAAATCTATGATAATTCTAATTTATTTTCTTATATGTCTGGATATTCTGTCTGTCTGTTTGTCTGTCTGTTTATCAGGCGTTCATACTCTTATATTAATAATATGATTTTGATCTTTATTCTAATATAGGGAATTAGACCTATTTATAAAGGTAATACTAAAGTGGTACTAAAACTGGTATTAAAGGTATTAAAAATTGGCAAAAATATTGGTTACTAATGGTGATTATCAAGTTAAAATAGTAGGGAAAGCGCTTTTTAAATTGATATCTACGTTTTTCCAAGTGGAATATGCCGGTTTTTCCCATCAACATATAACTATAAGGACTTTATATTCAAGTTTATGAGCCAGGTTTTTCATGTTATCTAATGTTTATCCATCTGGCATAAACGGCTTCTCAGGTGACATTACTGTGTCCAAGTGGCATATGATAAAATGTATAACGCATATATGGCATCTGTCACTCGATTCAGTCGCATCTGCCGAAAATCTAATATGTAGAGTTTCGAAAACAATAAATGTAGTTTTCCGAAAGATCTGTGTAATCTGTACCTCACCTATTAATAAAATTCACGAAAATTATGAGTGTTAACTCAAAACGCACATAACTATCTGATATCGGGTGACTACTGAAAACTTCTTAACACATCAAAAAGTTCTCGATTACGTTTATCAATAGATGGCGATCATGTTACTCGATCGTTACAAAATAATTCACATTTATCATGATATTCCAAGTAGTCCAAGTAGTTTGTTTCATCATCAGTTATAATTTTTTTTCTAACCGTTTGCAATCAACGAAACTAGAAGTTCCTTCTAACTAGTTTCTGCAAAAAAAAAGAAAAAAATTATGTTGTTATTCCTTATTGACGATTTATTATAAGAATTTTTTTCTTTCTAGATTAAAAGTTAATTCCAGCAATCGAATTTTAAGAACCGGTTTCTATCGACCAATACTTTATCCAATAATTGCCCTTCAATTATTTTCACAGAAACCTTTCTTTTACTTAAATGAAGTTACACTTTATTCGTTATTATTTGTAATTTAACGATTTTTAATTTTTAAAAAAAAATAGCCACACTGCACCATTTTCTATCACAGTGTCTTAGTTCCTATTAAAAAATATAGTGCATATGATTAGATTTTATTTGCTTTTATAGGACGCAGAACATTTTGTTGGAAATAATAGTTCTTCAACATATTGGTCAATCAAATAAGAAACAGGATAAACACCTTCTCCAGGAGAAATCTCAAGATCTTTGATAAAATGCATGTCGCTATGCAAAGTTTTATTGGTTAAAACGTTAAATTCCTCTTCTATTTCGATAATTTCTCCCATTTTAATCGTGTTTTGAATAAATAATTTTGTACTATCATTAAAAAATAACCTAAATTTTATTTATGTCTTCATATAATTTAAAAACTCTGATAGTTTGACACTAATTTAAGTGATAAAATTGATATTAACAAAACACAAATAAAAAAATTATTTTTTATATAAAACAAGAATTAAAATGTTTTTTTAAACTATTGCTATTTTTGGTATGTAATTTTCGAAATAGTCAATGAGGTTAATTTTTATGCAGAAAACTCATCAAAAGATCATATGATTTACTTTATTTTCATAAAAGACACTTTGTTTTATTGCTGCTGCGTTATACTCAGTATCAGTAGATTGTTTTCGTTACACATAAACTTTGGCGCTTTTGTATGCTTTTCCTAAATGTGTATCAATACTTAATTACTAAAAACCAATTCATAAATTAAAATAAATTTCTAAAATAATTAAATTAAAACAAAATATTAAAAATTAAATATGAAAAGTTTATTGTATTCTAAATTGACTAAATTTGTCTGTAAACAAGATCGATACGGTTATAATATCTGACTTTGCTATTTAAATTTTAGTAAGTTTATGGTCGCTCGCTCTCTTCGTTCTCTCGCACCCATTAATTTATATTTTCTGTTATAAGTTATATATTATGTTATAAGTTATTTATTATATTAAAAGCAGATGAAATCAAAAACAAATCGATTTATTATCGCTTATTAGTGGCATATGCCACTTTTAATTTATGACATTTTTGCCGAATTTCCCCTATGTTGACTAGATTTTGAGACATTTCTGAGATTATAAATCCATTTTTTTACTGGAAATATCGGCATATGCCACTTTTATTATTCATTAATTTTCGTTATTTTAGCCAAATTTTTCCCATTTTGGGTAGTATTTCCGTTATTTTTGCCACTTTGAGTATCTAAATCACTATTTTTATGTCAAAAACCGGCATATGCCACTTTTATTAGTCATTAATTTTTGTTAATTTAGACTAATTTTGCCCATTTTGGTTAGTTTTTAGGTAATTTTTTGCCCTTTTAAGTATCACTAAAAATACTGATGATATTTATCGGATACCGATATAGTTATTAGTTACAAAATTTTAAAAATATTGCTCCTACTGAAATATTTTATATAGATTTAAAATAAAAGTGAGCTCATTACTAATGTTCATTCTTGTTTACATTTTCGTAGTTCTACTTTATTTATTTAATGTTATTTTACAAAAAATTAAATTTTATTTTGCATAAAAACTTAATTGACTTTTCATTTATAATTCAGTTTTTAGAAATCTATATTTAAAATGCACTTTAATTTAAATTATTTATTTAAAAAACATTTGAATAAAAGTTCAACTAAAGTTAAATAAAAACTGTAAAAAGTTAATAAATTTAATAACATATAGTATATCAATAGTACTTTGTTTTTGTACAAAGAATCAAATTCCGTTAATTTTTTACTAACAAATAGATTTAATTTATATTACTTTTGTCTTTTACTAAAAATATTAGAATAAGTCTATTTTAAATTAAAATTTCAAGAAAATTGCCTAATTTGAATTGAAAAGCAGTCCGATTTCGCAGAAATGGTTATAAATATTGATATCAGAAATTTTAAAGCTTTATCAACTTTTAAATAAATTAAAAAACTTTCTTTACAAAGTACAAATTTATTTTAAAAAATATTTTTATTTTAGTTTTCTTTTAATTTAATTTGCAAATAAAAACAACTGAAATTAAGTTTAATAAAAACTGCAAATGCCTCATAAAATTTAGTTATTATTTCAAAAGCTATATGGCACAATTCATGTTTGATTCACGTCTAAGCCTTTTTTTATATTTCAATACAATAATATTTTGATAGTTAAAACCCAAATTAACCTTGTCCAGCTCAATTAATTTTGGACAATAGTATATTAAATTGTACGTTTATAAGTTGAATTAATCTTATTGAGACTAAATTGCAGTTCATATTTTGTGACATATTGTTCTATAAAACTAAGTAAACTGAATGTTAGGTTAATCAGTAGTTATCAAGCTTTGATAATAGTTGCACAGAAAGTTTTTATCGATTAAAGTAAGGTATTCGATTCAAAATAAAGTTTTATTGCTTACTCCGCACACAGATACATGTTATCTTAAGGAAATTAGATATAAGTTCAATGATAAACAAACAGACTTTGTGATTATTGCAAATAAATTAAACATAATTTAAGTTACAGGTTAGAGTAATAATTTGTTAAAATGAAAATGTTTGAATTTTGCTTTGAAACAAAATTGAAACTTAAGCAAAATATATAATTTTACTTTTTACTTCGACTTAAATGAAAAAATCATAAAAAATGAGTCTAGTATTTCATCACAATATTGATCCTTAAGTTATACAAACATGAGTTTGCTTGTTTAGTCATTATAAAGTTTCGAATAAAAATCGATTGAATACATTGTTTTTCAATAAATTTATGAAAACAGTTATATTTTGTTATTTCTATAGTTACAATGATTAATGTTTTTAACACAGCATTTTCATTTAAGAATTTCGAATTATTTTTATAAATTCACGAAATATACTATCACAATTAAAATTAAAAAATGTTTAAAATATTTTTAAAGATAAAGCTGCAAATTAAAATATTTTTTAGCTCACTTTTTTTAAAAAGGCGAGCTTATGGATTTGAAAATGTCTGTCTGTCCGTCTGTCCGTCCCGATGTTCGCAGTTTTTAATTAATTAACGAAATTTTAAGACATCGTATATATTATTATAAGGGAATTATTAAAGAAATCTTCTACCATTGGAACTGATTGAAAAAACAAGACTGATTAGAATTGAAATGAGATAAAATTTTTCTTCGAGATAAAATTTTGATCCTTAAGATCAGGAGTTGTTATCATGAAAGTTCTTCAGCTTCTCCTACCATAACGCCAACTGTCGAAAACAACACAATACCTTAATAAGGTTACCAACTATCACTTGTTCAGACACCATACTCAGATCGTTTGCACATATTCATTAAGTAGGGAGTGGTGACAAATGTTTCTAACCTTGAAGGTTCTTTGTCCAATTTATTACCTTAAGACCACGATTTAATGTAATTCGCTTACCAATCACAATAGAATAATGGAAAAGGAATATGAATCAGATAAAAACAAGCTGACAGTTTTATATGGTCAATGTAAACGGAAACGGTTCCAATCATGAAAGTTCTTCAGCTTCTCCTACCATAACGCCACATGTCGCAATTAGACACATTACCTTATTGAGGTAACCAACTATCACTTGTTCAGACACCATACTCAGATCTTTTGCACATATCCATTAAGTAGGGAGTGGTGACAAATGTTTCTAACCTCGAAGGTTCTTTGTCCAATTTATTACCTTAAGACCACGAGTTGATGTAATTCGCTTACCAATCACATACAAATAATGGCAAAGGAATAGGAATCAGATAAAAACAAGCTGACAGTTTTATATGGTCAATGTAAACGGAAACGGTTCCAATCATGAAAGACAAAAAAAACATTTTATATTAAAATTTTTAAGCAATTATTACGTTGAGAAAAAAACTTTTTATTCTTACTTATAGGAGTCCAATTTTTGTTTTACTAAAAAGCTAACAATAAAAATAACATTTATTATGTTTATTTTGGAAAATAAAAAAAAATAATTGTTCGCACTTAAGTTAAGTAATTTAAAACAAACTTATTATTATTTTTTCTTATAACTACCATGGATGCTAATCAAATTAAAAAACTACGCAATGAACTTCGCAAACTACATATTAGTGAAACAGTCGTCCTTTTTATATTCTAAAATTCACCTATTTCTTGTTTTAGGTTTTAGATTTTATATTTTAGTTTTCAAGAGTCTCTAATTAAGGAACATATTTAACTATTAAAGGTTAATAATTTGAAAAATTATTTATCTAAAAATATCAGGCTTAATTCATACCAATTTGTATTAGATATAATTTTGTTCTACATTAGTGGAATAAATATTAATTTTAGTAACAATTTCCACAAGAAAGTAATAAGAAACAGAAAATTACTTTAAACAAAAGCTTGTTAAATAATAATTTAAATACAAACAGGTGAAGCATAAAGATAAGACAGTATCTAAGTTCAGAAAATAATTATTTGATTAGACGAGATAGGATTGAAAGACTTAACTCTTGAAAAATTAGGGGATTTTAAAACATTTTGATTGCATTCCTAAAATCTATTAATGACAAATATTTTTCATAAATTAAACCAAATTTCTAGAATGGAATCAAAATTTAACATAAAAACAGAATGACTATTTTAATGCTCTCACTTTAAATTAAACACTCACATTGGTAATAGTATTTTACATTTATTAGTTTAAGATGATTTATTTTAAGTAAAACTCTAAAGTTAAGAATTTTTAATTAATTTAAAATTTTTTAATTAATATATATTTGAACAATAAGAAACCCGGTACAATTCTAAAATATTGAATATTTGAAACAATTCATTTGCAACACAACATAAATGCAAAAAATTACTTAATCCAATAAATTAATATAATTTTATCTACTTCATATAGTTTTCCAAGTGCAATTTCAAAATTCAAAACAAAAGTAAATTAAATGAAAATCCTTTTTGGAAATAAACAATTAATGGTTTTTTCATCTTTATTAATCAAAATAATGAAAAACTTCTTTTAATGTACATCAATAAACTTAAGGTATAAAATTATTTACTATACTCTTTTTTAGGAGAAATTTCCAATTTTTAATTAAAATACGAACTACACTTTAATATAGAGATCACATATCATATTATAACTCTTACTAATATCACCAATAAGCATTTAAGCTAATACTGCAATTCTCAAATCTCTTTATTAATACAAAAAAAATCTTAGAAATTCCTTAGAAAATCTGATACTACGGATAGGAGAACATTAGAGCAGACGGACAAACTCAAAACAAGAGCTTTGTTTTGACTTGAAAGATAACTAAAAAATTAAGTTTTAAGAGTTGTTTACATTAATAAAACAAATTAGAAATATAAATAGGTGTATTATTGTTCTATGAGTTTTGTCAAGATATTAAATACTCAATTGTTATAGTTTTCACAAATTACTTGTTGATTGATACACAGACGCAGAATCACGAAAATTTGAAACTTAAAATTGCTATTACTATTTTTTATACACATGAGAAAAAAAACAATTTGATTTAACTTGCCTTTATTTATAACATCGGGAGCTTTTAAATCATCAAATTTTTTTAACTTGAACTAAAACTTACTGTGTGTCATATGTATATGATATACTCGGTTATTGTTAAATGAACATCCAACAAAAGGCAACAATAGCAATCGTCACTTAGTTTATTTAAATTACTCGCTTAATGTTTTGAGTGTATTTTTTCGATTTTTACGTTTATCATGACATTTGAGCCTACCCAAGCTAAATGGCATCATCGTATAACTTGATAGATATTGAGCAGACATATACAACCAATCCATTTATGAATCAAAAGGACAATTCAATATCTAAACAAGAACCACAAATTCATAGAGAGCTCACTTTCGATGTTATAAATATTTTCTTTTCGTGTTTGTTCATCTTTATTTGTGAGACAATGAACACCGCCACATACGGACGGACGGACATACTCAAATCTATAAGCTCGCCTTTGTCTATACAAAGTGAGCTAAAAAAACAAAATAAAACTTCTTCAATAAAAGTCAATAAATTGAGATAACAAACAAAGTCTGATAGTACGAACTGCCGATTGAAAATGTCTAATGACATCATATTGGAAGACAGAAAAATGGGAATAAAACTCGAAAACTAATTTGAAAAATAAAAAATCAGTTTAAACCACTTTTTATGGCTTGAAATTTTTTATAGTTTACCCAGCTATATTTCCGAATCTGCATGACTCGCGTTCGCAGTATTTTGGTTGATGATATTTCTTTGTTACCCGATTGGGATTAAATAAAAGCATTTGTTGACTTATTAATGTGCAAATACTATAACTAAAGTGCGTAGTAAGGATTGGTCAATTAAAGTTATGAATGGACTACTAATAATCTCTTTAGATTTTTTGCAAACAAATTTACACTGCTGTTCATTTCTACAACTTAAGTAGATAAGATTCTTAAGTTCTATTTCTCGCGCAACCCCTGCCTATGTTTATTTTTCATAAACTTACAAATATTTCTTTCAATGCGTATCGACAATCTTCACCCATTTGATTATATTTTGTGTAGTTTCTTTAGCTCTTTCTTACAATTCTGATAAGTTGAGAATCCGTCCATAGGTTGAGTAATTCCGTTGCACTTTAGCATGGCTTATTGTTCCTCAAGTGTAACTGATAATGATGATTTGGAAGAAAACGAAACGGACGACTTAGAACGAGGACAGTTATAATCGTTTATTTTAAAGTTTTTGAATTCAAGTACTTTAGAGTCGTTTAATTTGTGTTCCACAACGAAATAAAAATAATGCCACCGTTGGAATCATGTACCCACACCATTAGTTTACGAAGTGATCTATTAAGATCGCCAGTTATCGTTGTTATCGTTTGAGTATCCAGAAATATTTTTACAACAGCTTTGACCATGAATAAACATCCATTCTGTTTTTACGATATACCACTGATTATGAAAATTGTTTGTGACATTGTTTTGACAAAAGAAGATTGGGAAATGAAAGAATAAATTTTCAATGTTATTGCGATAATAATTTTGCGATTTTTATTTTTAAAACTAAAAAACTATTTATTAAAGCCTCCTACATTTTAAACAAAAGTATTTTGATTTTCCATAGAACAAAAGAATTAATTCTCATTAAACTGTTTATAACATTACTATAAAATCAACAAAAAGATTTTTAGTTTTTTAAACAAACGTTATTTTTACCAGAGTTATAATTTCTCGGATAAAGATATTTGGCAATTAGAACGTAGTAAATATGCAATGTTCTAAGTGGTTTCATTCAATAATCAAGTGTGTCACAAACAAAAGTACAAATCGGGTGTTTAGGAACAAACGCTTGTTTGACACACTCAATGATTCCACACAGAAGATGTGTTCTTATCAGACAGTAGAATAGTTGCAATTTTCTAACTTACGTCAATTTTTACCCTTTTGTGTCAACAACAAAGGAGTATTTTGTGTTTTCCCCAACATTAATTAATTTTATCCCAGTTAACATTTCTCAGATGATGATGAGTTTTGATAAAATAGTAGATTCTATGCAATGTTTCAAGTCGAATAAGATGTTAACCATATGAGCGCTTTTTTCGAAAAAACTATAAAACATTTACTAAAGTTATGAGAATTGCTATAAGTATAAAATAGAAATTTCGAGAACTAGATTCAATACTTGATTTTCTCAGAATTTCTAGTATTTTGAGATTGAACTCGTTTCAAAGTCGAAGTAGCCGAAAACCATACGAGCAATTCTATTCGAACAAAATAATAAACATTTACTTTTGTTATTGAGAATTAAAAAAAGATTAAATAAAAAACCAAGAGTCAAGACTTTAATATCTCAGAATTTCTAGTATTGTAAGATATATCTTATTTTAAAGTCGAATAAGCTAAACAGCATATCTTTTTGACAAAATTTATAAACTGTTATAAATTATGAGAATTGAAATAAGTTTCTTTACAAAATCCAATTTAAAATTAAATAATTTGTTTTAGTTTATTTTTGAATAAGTAATCATATTTACTCTTAATTTATAGAATAAACCACTAAGCTTAATGATAAGAGAAATATGACTCGTTTATATTTACTTCAATAGAACAGGAACGTAGGAAAACTAAATAGATTTGAGTGTTTCAATTGGTTGTTACACCGGTAATAACAGAACAAAAGCAATTTTGAATCACAAAGACCAATAAATCTTCATTTTGTCCCTTTAAAATGTTCACATTAAAATCGCCGATTATAATTGATTAGTCGGATTTGAAAGATCCTATACATTCGTTCATAAAAAACTTTTAATTGGCTTTCGATGTTGTAACAGAGTTGTAAACAAATATTATATCAGTGTCTTCGTAATTAATTGCAATAGCGTTGATATAATTATTTATGTTTTGTTGTTTTTACGAGGATAAAATATTACAATTCAGTTTTGAAAAAATAGCACATCCGTGCGCTATGCGTTGTTTTTTCGAATTAATTTGTGATGTAAGTTTAAAATATGATCTTCAACACATTCTTCTTCCATAAGCCAGGTTTCTCTAAATAATCAAATTTCAGCTGACTTAATTAATATCTGACACTAAATCTGAATATTTTTTCGATTACGAATGTACATTGTGGAAGAGATTATTTACTCTTTGATTAGGCATTTTGTCCGACAAAAACTACAACATATAGTTAAGCGATGTTTCGGTCCTTAATAGGTTGACATATTTTTCAACTTCCATAACCGCATTTGTTTTTTTAAGTTTGTTAAATTTATCAATAATAAACAAACAATTAGCTATTCTAGCTCTACATAAACCAACATACACATGAGATAAATAAAGCATTTCATTTTTTTGTGTAATGTTTAAAACAACGTCGCCGTAACTCTGGCTTTGCGTTTTATTTGTTGATAAGGCCTCGCATGAAACTATCGGGATTTGAGTTCGTTTTACTCTTACGTTTTGACGAAACTTTGGGTTATTGATGGGTATATTTTTAGAGATCTTTCAATTGGAATCCAGTTATTTTCATATCCACTACGTTGAATAATATGGCTAAACCTTTATCTAGTTTTAAGTCCAACATTTGAATCGCTGAGTTCGATCGATAATCTTTAAGGTTTTATTCATCTTCATCGATTTTGTTCAAACTAACACTTGCTCCGTTAACTATTCAATGTTCCGTATCGACATTAATAGTTATAATTAAGTTACCGCATTCTTTAATAACTTTATTTGTTGGTAGATCATACGTTTCGGTTCTTTTATTTAATGAAATAATGTTTAAAGCTTTTTGTTTAACTTCAATAATTATATCTCCTTCAGTCAAGTCTTCAGTTCTGTGATTTTATAGGATGTTTATGTTTTATTAGGTGCATTCGAATTAAATTAATATACTTCAGCATTAGTCCTGTTACCTGATTCACGTCTGGCATAGATGTTTTTAGTGAATGTGGATAAGTCATGATACATAATCACAAGGGGTTACAGTGTTACATTCTGACAAGAGTAATAATGGTAGTTGCAGCGTTAGAACAATCAACGTTGCACAATTATAGTCAATATATTGCCAGATGTTAGTATTGATTGTGGTCAATTCATTATTCATGATCACAATTCGAAACAGTTTCATCATGACAGGGGCATAAATGAAGTAGCATCCTAAGCTACATCTATGTTGGATCTACATCGCCATCGATAAGACATTATTCATGATCAAATTTCGGTACAGTGTTTGATTCTGACAGGAAGCATAATAGTCGTCCTAGCCTTAGAACAAATTTTTGATATTTATAGAGATACGCAACTTTTTTTTAACGTTAATTAGTTTATTTGTTGCTTAACTATTTGATAACTTCGGAAATGTGTGCTCACTATTTAGTGATCATTATCGTTAATTAGCTAAATTTTTTTATCCTTAATCAATTTATTTCCGTCTAAAACAGTTTCCTCTTATTAAAAATCTGAATTGAAAAAATATTAAGAAATCAATATCAAATTGAAAAAATTTAAAACTAAGAAAGATTTAAAAACTTGAAAATACAAATTTTTGTTGCTGTACAATAAACTTTTGTAGGTATATAACTGTATTGTGCTTAATTAACTATCATATTTGTATATTTACAAAATTAGTAATAAATTTTTTAGCTCACTTTTTTTTAAAAAAGGCGAGCTGATGGATTTGACCATGTCTGTCTGTCTGTCCGACGCGGTCTCCGCAGTCTTAAAAAATAATTGAAAAAATGTTATAAAAAAATTGAAAAAATCAAAAAAATCATATAAATTAAAATTGAAAAAAGTCTACAGACACACACACATAGACATTGCAAATCCAATAGCTCGACTTTTTCAATGTGAGCTAATAACCACGGTATCTGGGTGAACGGTTCAAAGCTTGCTCATGGATCGGATCATTGTCTTGGGCAACCGGGCATGGCCTGTGTGTTGGTTGGTGCGTCCGACTGTTCGTGGTGGAGCTGGCGAGGAAGGATCAGCTTCTAACTTGGTCCATGTTATCTGTGTCAACGGTTCAACGCTTGCACATGGGTCGGACAATTGTCTTGGGCAATCAAGCATGGCCTGTGTGTTGGTTGGTGCGTTCGACTGTCCGTGGTGGAGCTGCGGAGGAAGGATTAGCTTCCAACTTGGTCCACGGTATCTGTGTCAACGGTTCAACGCTTGCACATGGGTCGTACCATTTTCGTTTTAAAGTAAATCATTTTCGTGGTTATTATATGCATTAGTTTGTTGGAGCATCGTTTATAACAATGCATCTTCACTGGTAGTTGATCGCCGCACCACTTCCTCCAAGTCTCCAGTGTATTAACCGATACGAATTTTAATTGAATATTGCACTGGAATCGATTAAAATGTT
This sequence comes from Phthiracarus laevigatus, assembly GCA_034700185.1. Taxonomy (NCBI): domain Eukaryota; kingdom Metazoa; phylum Arthropoda; class Arachnida; order Sarcoptiformes; family Phthiracaridae; genus Phthiracarus; species Phthiracarus laevigatus. The sequence goes on along the minus strand of JAQIXJ010001628.1, from coordinate 4,047 downwards.
AAAATTCTACCCTAGTTTCCTAAGACAGTTTTAAAATATCTACTACGGTTAACATTCTTAAGCAAACATTGACCTTAATCTAATACATCTTCATATCTACCGCACAGGTGATAATATGCTAGCTGGGAGACATTAAAATCCTTTTCGTGGTTATTATATGCATTAGGGTGTAAGAGTATCGGTTAGAAAGATGCACAAATGTTTGCTCACAGGTCTTAACTTTTGATAACTTCTTAACTTAAATAACTTTTTTTATGGATAATAGCTTAGAGTTTTTTTAAATTTTTAACAATGAAAAAATGTTATAAAAAAATATTGTAAAAAATCCAATAAATAATATAATAAAAATAATTTTTTGCTTTCTAGATTAAAAGTAAACTATCAGTTATAAGAGCCTAAAAATTAATAAACTTAACATTTCTTATTAACAATAGTTCTATTTTTTAAAAATAAAAATTTTGTTTTCGTTATCAAATTAATTTTATTTAATATTAATTTTTCTTATCACTTTGAATTTACCATGGATGATACAAAGATAACTTAAGTTGAAGAGAGAAAATTAAAAGATATAGAGCGAAAAAGGATTAAACGCTAAAATTTAGAATTCAAATGTCAAGAAAATGAAAGAAAACGACAGATTTATCTTAAAAAGCATAATAATGAAAAATTGAAACTGATGGAAAATAAAAAAAAAACAGATTCGCGAAAAAAGGTCAGGCTTGACGACCAACAACGATCGAAAGAATAGACACGAAACACCAAAGCACATAGGCAAGTGAGAATTTACGAAAAACGGCGTGCACAAGAACAGCAAAAGGACACCGAGTCGCGTAGGTAGGCGAGACTAGTCGAAGAAAGGCGCGCACAAGAACAACTTAGGGACACTGAAACGAGAAGAAAAACGAGATCAGATAAAACAAACGTGCACAAGAACAGCTTAGAAACACCGAGTAAAGAAGAGAGGCAAGATTGGATGAAGAAAAGCGTGCACTAGAACAGCTAAAAGACACGCTTTCACGAAGAGATGCAAGACGCGACTTTAAAAGACGTCAAATAGAACGGGAAGAAGATAAAATTGCAAAGAAATTGAAACGCTCTGAACTTAATTAAATAATAACTTTCCAAGATCTCTGTATACAATATAAATCAAATATCAAAAAAGGTCAAACAATTACATGTAACTCGTGTTTTGGTCTTTTTTTCGAGTCATATATACGAAATGTATGCTTGAATCCGTTACTTAATAATGGCATAAACAGTGATTTTTTACAAAAGGTTTGTAACCTTACAGAGAAATTTAACTTTTGTTTTAGTTGCCATCGAGATATCGTTAACTTGAAAGCCACGACACTTTCAAGAGTAAACGGATTATGTTTTCCAGTTATACCGGAAGTTTTGCAAAACATGACAGAAGTAGAGACCAGATTGATTTCGCAGCGTATTCCTTTAATGCAAATTCGGGAATTAAGCAAACGTGATAGACAATAAGCGATTAAAGGTAATGTAAATATTCCTGTTTCAGTGGACACTTCTGTTAGCATACTGTCAAGATCTTTCGACAATTCACATACGATTCAATTATAGCTTAAGAGAAAGATGTGCTACCAATCGCATTATTTGTATGAGACAATAAGACCAGCAGTTTGTTATAATGCGGTCAGTTATTTGATAACCACACCACTTTATAAATTAGAGAATATAGCACTTACAGAAAATTAGTTAAAAGAACATGCCATTCAAAACGAAGAGTTTATAATTTTAGATGAAGACTAAAAAGTTGTCCACGAAAACTGTGATGGCAGAACGTATTTATCTATAAATAAAACAAATAGAATCGAAGATATGATCGAAACTGCAGACGAAATTTACGTTTCTAATAACGATACTTTGTGGAGTGACCATGATTTAACGCAAACAATTGAATTTGCGCCAGGAAAAATAACATTTCCAGTTTCATTATTACGTGATAAATTTGCGGAGAACCTAGAAAAACAATTAAAAACATTTCATATTCCAATATATGCAATTGGGAGCTAAGACACTATGATGGAAGATGCTGTAACGAGGCAAATAATTTTTTTAAAGTGAAAAAAAGTCAGTTACAAATAATAACGAATCAAATATCACTTAATTTAAGGAAAAGAAAGAATTCAGAAAGAATAATCGCCGGACAATTATTGGATAAAGAATTTGTGGACAACATTTGCAAAGTAGATGATGGTTACCGTTTTTAAAAGTTGATCGCGCTTCACGACCTTACTGGCAGTCTAGAAAGATAGAGAGTCTTGCGATGATACGTCAATTAGGAATACCAACGTTATTCTTTACTTTGTCCGCAGCAGAAACACAATGGAAAGAACTTCTAATTATACTGATGAAAACAGTTCGAAATAAAAATATAACTGAAAAAGAGACCATGGATTTGGACTATAAAAACAAATGCGAATTGATTAGTAAAGATCCAGTAACGTGTTCGCGATATTTTGATAAAAGAATTCGTGAACTGTTCCATGTATTACAGCACCCTAAGAACCATTTAGTTGTGAGTCAATTTCGGATACATATATTCGCGTTGAATTTCAACATCGCGGCAGTCCACACGTACACTGTCTACTATGGTTAAATAATGCACCATTATATAAAAAGAACCAAAATTCGATTGATAAATGTTTATAATTTATCGATAAATATATTACAACTAATAGTGATTTAGACGAGTCACTTGTTCAACTTCAAACACATGGACATTCGAAATCATGTATTAAGTTCAAAGGAGATAAAGTTATTTGTCGTTTTGTGTTTCCACAGTTCCCAATGCCTTCAACTTTTATACTAGAACTAGTTGAAAGTGACAATAAGGATAAGTACGATGAAATTATGTTTGAAATACAACAAAAGCTGTAGGACCTGGAAAAACAACAAAAAAAAACAACAAATAAATTTAGCGGATATAAAATTTGATAACTTTTTGACTCAATTAAATATAACGTATAAAGAATATGTGTATTCGATTCAAACACAACTTAAAAGTCCAAAAGTGTTTCTTAAAAGAGAAATGAAGTACATTCGAGTCATTGGATCAACAAAAGTATACTTAAACTTCACCGAGCTAATATCAATATTCAGTTCATTCTCGACCCATATAGCTGTGTTCAATATATTTTGAGTTATATAAATAAACCAGATAGAGGCATGTCTAAACTATTATTAGAAGCAGTCGAAGAAGTCAAAGCAGGTAATTTGCATATTCGAGATAGATTACGAATAATAGGCGACAGATATCTTAAAGCAACAGAAATATCAGCACAAGAAGCAGTTTACCATCTACTGTAAATGGATTTATCGCGGTGTAGTCGTGCTTATGTTTAAATCAATACTGGTGAACCAAATGAAAGAAATAGTATGGTTAAAACAGAGAATGTGTTAGCTGAAATGGATTTAGATCCGCAGGATGTTTATCAAAAAGGAGACTTAGACTTTTATCCGTTACGACCAGAAACGTAGGAAAATCTGTGCTTAGCAGACTTCTGTTCAAAATACAATCGTTATACAAAAAGACCAAATAAGAAATCTAAATCGAATTTTTGCGAAAATGAGGATCAAGTTGATGAAGAAGAAGATGGTGACGGTGAAATAATATCATTAAAAGAAAACCGTGGATATTTAGAAAAACGTCGGAAACCGAAAATTATACGTTATAAAAGATATATTATTAAAACCTATAAATATAAATTTTATCGAGAACAGTGTCAACTGTTTGTTCCTTGGCGTAACGAAACTGATGATCTTATAAACGTAGACATTAAACTGAAATTTCAAAATAACATCCATGTAATCAATATTAATGCAGCCAAATATACAAATTATCATCAAGATGTTTCTGAATTCGAGGATAAGTTTAAAGAACTCGAATATGAATATATTGAAGACGAAGAAAATAATATTAACAAAGTCATGATTATAGCGTTTACACAATAGATACAGATGCCAGTTATAGTTTAAAACAAGATTTATGCGATAAATCATCAACAATAAAAATGGAGAAGT
>JAQIXJ010001627.1:0-19547 GCA_034700185.1 Phthiracarus laevigatus | reverse complement strand
TTGGTAGGTTTGGTAGGTTTGGTAGGTTTGGTAGGTTTGGTAGGTTTGGTAGGTTTGGTAGGTTTGGTAGGTTTAGTTGGTTTGGTTTCTTTGGTTTCGTTTTAAATAAAGCAAAATTTACCAAAATAAGATTAAATTTATATTAAAACAGTTTTCAAAATGTCAAAAATAGTCAAAATTTGTGATTAGCTGAACGGTATATTATAATTTATAGTAATAATTTGAACTTAAATGATAAAAATCGAGTAAAATTAGACAAAACTCTGAACGGGAGATTAATTTTTTATAGTAGTATCAAAATAATAAAAATCGGATATAAATTGTCAAAAAACTAACAGAATAAAAATAAAGTATTTAATTTAAGAATATGGTAAATATAGAATTGTTTATTGGCTTATTTTATGTAAAATTCCAAAATCATAAGTAAAAATTCAACATTAATATAAATAATATATACTAATGGTTGGGAGAGAACGGAGAGAGCGAGCGACCATATTCTAACTGAACTTAACTTAACAAAGTCAGAAATTATGATAGTATCGGTCTTGTTTTAATTATAAAAATGAAATATTTAACAATTTCTTTTAATAATAAAACTTTTTCTTACTTTTCTTTTGTAAAATCAAGTATTACTAACGCTTCAGCGATTGAAACGTTGAAATCGAGTGACCAAATGCTAACTATTATCTTAAATTCAAAATCAAAAGTTTTATTTAAACTTAAATTGATTACTTTTTCTACTAAAATGTCAAAAATAAGATCAAAAAAATAAAATTTATATAAAAATGACAAAAATTCTGATTAAAATAACATAATTTCGGTAATTATATGCTAAAAATCGGTTTAATCATTTATTCAACTTACTATTTGATGCTAAATTGGATGCCAATTGATATGTTTAACTCAAGAGTAATTGAAATGTATTTTTAGAAATTAGTTTAAAGAATTATTTAATGAATCATAAAAGGATTAAGTATTTTGAATAATTTTGTTCGTTATATATATTGTTTTATTATTGTACTGCACTGCTAAACTAAGTTTCTTAAGATTTTTATTAATATTTTTGAGTCGAAAAAACCGTTTAAATTTTGACCGTATTTTTGGATTAAAATAGAAGTTTGTAATTAAAAAAGACTTTCCATTGTGGTTTACCACAGAGTACTGTTTAAACGCATTCGAACAATCGTATGTCTGATGTTGTATTGTGTGAATATTACATATGATGTTATCGGTAAAATTGTTAAACAGTTTGATGAATTCTTGATAACCATTATTCGACAACGTTTTCAATCCATAATATTGTTCGACTGTTGTATTTTTTAACAACATTGTCTTAGTAGTGCGCAAATTGTTATTTTGAATATATAATTCTGGGTATAATTTCAACAATTGGCTGTAATTAATGTAAACGGCAAATGTAACCTGAATTTCTGGTAAAACGTACTCTTTTTCAAACGTTATCCGAGTGAATGTCTCGAATTTTAAATAGTCATCAATTAATTGGTAAATCTGAGTAACCATTAGGCTTATCAATAAGAGTATGCTCATTGTACGCATAATTATAAACGAATACTTGAAAATCTGTTTATAATTATTGTATTTATGGCCAAAAAAGTATACAAAACTTAAATACTGGATAATAGTTGTGAGTCTTATTTTAAATTTTTCGTGGACTATAAAACAGTTAAAACCAAACCACATGGACACTACACCTCCGATCGAACATAAATATGTTATTAAATCCATTTTCGGTAAATGGTCATAGAATAAGTCTGAGGATGCAGTTCTGCTAATTATAGTCCCATCAGCAAAAGAATCCAAGTTAACACTTGTCGAATCTTCATTTACAGTGTAAACATTTATACATTTTTTGTTTCTAATGTTTTGCTGGCCGTTATCACGAATATAGTCAACACAATTCGTTTCGTACGGATACTTAAGTAATTTTTCTATGATCACATAAAACCATATCAAGATTCGAGAATTAAAATGCCAAAAAATTCTGTCGTGTTCGTAAAAATTTGGCAGTGTTTCACTTGGATGAACTATTACTGAAACATTTATATTACCCTTTATATTTATTAGGTAAGATTTTACCAATTGTTGAATTGTGTTGTTACTCAATACTATTCGACTGAAATAAGTCAAACAAAAAGGATAGAATTTCGTTGACTTTATTAACAAGTTTTTCTCTTCATAATCATGAAGTACTAATGTAATGTAAGATTTTGTGTAAATTATGACCCATTTTGCAACAATTTTAGATTGGCCCAAGTTTGACAGTATAAGCCAACTATGCCACAATTTTATTCATTTTTGCCTGAGATTGAACAATATTAATCTATTTTTAGTCATTATAAAGCATTTTTACCTCATTCGAAGCCTCATAGCTTTCAAAAAAATGTCAACAGACAGACATACTGTGAAAAATGCAGACAGAAAAATCCAGATGACCACACAAACATGTCAAATCCAATAGCTGACTTTTACAAACTGAGAATAAAAAACTATTTTTATGAGGCAAAAATATACAAGAAATAATTTAATTGGTGGATAAAACTAGATTTATTCGAAATATATAATTAACCTAACATTTCATGTTAACTAAATATTATAATAAACCAAACTTATCATAAATCACACTGATGGATATTAAGCTAATTTTAAATAACTGTCAATAAATTAACGACCGTTGACCATAGGTGACTCTACTTACTAGAACAGCGTACTAGCTTTTTACCCCAAATTATTCAAATTTTTTAAACAATGTTTTGCGAAGTTTTAAATTTTACACATATGTGTGAAATTCGATGACATAATGCGCTAAACATCTTACGCGAGTTATCCACAATCAACTCATAACTTCTTTTATATAACCCTACCGATAAGAACCAAATCAATTTTATCAAATGGTATAATTGATTGATGAACCTTTTAAATTGAAAGTGTGTTATCATAAATTTTGATATTCATTTCTTAATAATAAATTATTTATCAATTATTACATTCAAAAAATATTTTCTCAAATTAACAAAAAATATAGATATTATAATAAAAAGGACTTAATTGTAGGGACACATACACAGGAATTTAATTGTAGACAGAACTAGACTGACTTAAATATAATAATTAGTGTAACAATATTATTATTGTATCATATGGTTTTAAATATGAAAAATAATTGTATACTTTTTAATTAATTTAGCAAAATGTGTTATATCTGCCAATGATATAACCGATAATCAAAACCACATTCCAATAATTCCTCCAATATTGCATAATAATTCATAAAAATTCATTTTATATGCTTCAATATAGACATCGAGCCATGAATTTTCCGGTATTAAATTTATTTGTGTTTTTTGCTTATTTTTTCGTCTTAATGGTTTAATTGTGTAATACCTTTGCCGACAGTCTTTTATGCAATATTTTGAACAAAGGTAATTGATTTGACTCAAGACCATAGGAGAATTCTTTTTATCAAAGTTATTGCAAAATAATAACCGAGAATTATTCAAAAAATTTCGTTTGAGATAAATCCGACTGGACAGAGGAAATGGTAAACAACCGTTATATGCAATAAGATAGTTATTAATTATACAGTCAATCAAACAATTTTGCCGTAAAAGATCTTTAAAAACTATTCGTTTAGAATACTTTACATAATGTTTGCAGCGATTATTTATTGTATTCAATTTTATCTTTTCAATTCCAGTGTAGTATATATCAAATTGATCATTACGGTGGAATGTAACCACCAAATCTTTTGTTTCAGAATAACAGTAAAACGATGGGTGATTTTTGAAAAAAAATAACTCATCGAAATTAAATTCAATTTTATCTAATACTTGATTTCGAAGTGAATCAAATAAATTTAATTTTTCGGTTTTGTTTAAGTTATCGAAGAACTTAGTTTTCATCGATATTAAATTATGATCATTTCGGTCGCGGATGACTAGTTCATAATCAGCTTTCGGACATTTAACAAATAAATGATCGAATTTAATATAACACGTTTGCATTGATGAAATAAACTTGTCTAATGCTTGATAAAAGAGTTCATAACTATGATTCGAAATGTTATTTAATATGACCAGTACTTGATTAGCTTTGCTATGATTTTCATGTTCTAATATCGGAAAGAGTGAATTAAATTTTACAAAATCACTGTATTTGATAGATGTACTAAATTCTACGTAAGGAATGGAATATTTATTGTTAACAATTTTTCGTATTATTATCTCATCCTTAAAATAAGTATCGAATAATGACCACAATTGCCATATCATTAGAATAATAAGTGAAACAATGTTTATATATTTATATAAAGTTTTATAAAAGTCAATATTTTTTTGATTCTTAAAAATTTTGCAATTATTTACGGGAATCGAAAATTTTAAAAATCGTTTGAATAATCGATAAAGTTGTGTAAACAATTGATGAATACTATAACCCAAACACATCGAAATCATTCCAAACAACGAACAATAGAAGGTTATTGAATCTATTTTAGGTTTAGATATATAAATAAATTGGTCGTTCCTTGAATCGCTTATCTTTGTTACGATATAGTTTTGAAAAGTGTCTATATATTTATAATCTTTATGAAACATATAACTTAAATCATTTAAGCTATAATAAACACTATAACATTCTTTTCGGCAATAAGAAAATGCATTTTTTAGTTTTGGAATAGATAAGTTACATTTGTCGTCAGAACAGATTTTAATATTGCTTGTATTATTTGAATAAATCCAGTTATAATTACATTTACATTTCTCAAACTCCAATCGTTGCATATGTTTTACAATACAGTCTTCTCTAGATTTCGGTAAATCGTCGAAAGCTTCATTATTGTTATAATGATAGCAATTTGTTTCATATGGAAATTCTAATAATAAAGACGTAACGGTTAACATTTCATATGTTTTACCAATTTTTTTAGCATCCTATATAAATGTGGCGTTGCTTTCCTTGGATGAACAATGAAAAACATTTTTTCAGTTTTCAAAATATATAATTCTAAATGAAATTGATTGATATGTGTTATGCCAATACTTTTATTAAATGAAGAATGACTTAAATATGTGTAACAACTAATCGTTTTCTGTGCATAACTCTTAATAATATTTGAAAACTTACTACAAAGTGTTTCAAACAAAGTTGTTTTATTAAGTAATGTAATTTGACATATAGTCGATCTCTTTATATGTTCGCTATAATTTTGGTTTTCAAAATAACTTTTATCAAACTTATTGTCATAATTAACTTTATAGCATACAGATATAGCGGGTATTTCATGTTCAAATATGCCAATATTAACGTCATTTATCGTTTTGAATTTTGTGTATTCTAACGTATAAGTGTTACACGCGAACACGGGTTTTCACGCAAACAACAGCCAACTTAACATTCAAAGTTATTATGTAACAGTTTAAAGGGCTTTCTTTGCGAATGTTTTTACATTTATATTAATGAATAATAGGTTTTTGTGCGCTTTTACTAATGATTAATAAGTTTTTGTTTTTCAATTTATGTTTTTGTAAAATGATTTTGAATCATTCGTTACTTTCTCGGCGACCGATTCAGTCGCAAGCCATTAAGGCTTTTTGTATTCTTATATTTTAATTAAATGATTTCAAACGCGATACAAGTGTTTCTTATTTATTAATTTTATTTTAATTTTAATTAATGCGATACAAGCATTTTATTTATTAAATCCGATACAAGGAGTTACGGCGATATAAGCCGTGTACGAATAGTTTCGATAAACATTGTTTATTTTCCATTCTTTATAATTAATTGTTAATTGTGTTTCGTCCACGTGTTCAAGTGCTTTGAATACTAATTGTGTGCAAATTTGGTTACGATCGGTTTAGTGGTTCAGGAGATAACAATCATTGTTCAAGAAGTACAGATAAACCTCGCTATTCATGATTTCGGTCGCGCATCCCTAAGCGGAAGTCATTTGTAACACACTCTCGCGTTATCACTGCTTCAGCACAAATCACTAAAATAATATTTTATTTATTTTGTTTCATTAATTTTTTCAAAGAATTTGTTTTACAATTACAATCAAAAATCCCGAAACAAATATGAGTTACAATCTTACAGAAAAATAACCAACATTGTTATTATTTTGTTAACGATTTTTTTCAAAAAATTTATAACCGATTTAGTTTTAATTATGGTTTCTATGCATTTTTAGTAAATGACCCAAACAAAATCAAAAAACATATTTTAATTTTACTTAATGCTTTAAAACAAAATTTTTTCGAATTATACTATTTATTATCGAAGCCCTATTTATTACAACTAAGTTTAAATTGTATTATTTTTTCCAAAAAACATGAAACCAACAGCATTACCAAATTTAAATTAAACACATAAAAATATAGAGTTAAAACGTGCTTTATATTCGTATATTTGAAAAAAAGTATATTTGAACTAAAATTCCAAAAAAATAATTTTACAAAAAATTTAAAATCAATTCAAGAACTTGTACATGTTTTCTGTATTTTGCTTTGACAAATATATAAAATACATAACATAAGTTTAGGAAATTTACAAAAAAAAATTTTTTTTTTTAGAAACTAAAATAAAATTGAAAATGAAAGTTAGTGAAAGACACTTCAAAAACAATAATTAATGCATTCTTTATTTAATGCGATTTACTGTGATATTTCTTTAATCAATAACACTGAAAGGAATGTTAACAGTTTTTAATTTAACATTAATTTAGAAGAAATATTTAGCAGAATCAATCAAAATGTGCCAAATGAAATTTCATAGTTCTTTAAAAATATTGTGAATATTCAAAAAAGTTAGATATTATTAAACTATGCGATAAATTCGACATTAATTTATTGTTTCATTTTGAATGCGTTAAAAAATTTTAACTAATTAAATAAATTTAAATTTAATCTTCATAAATGAAAGCAATCGATATACATTTTAACTATATTTAAATTTATATTAAATTGATATATAATTTTGCGTATAATAATAAATAAAATATACAAAAATTATGAGATGCTTCCAAGTAAACTGACAAAGCTAGAAGTAGATAAGAATTACTAATTAAATCAAAATCCAAAGCATTGATTAAATGAATGAAATAAACGTCTATTCATTTATATCACTGATTGATCAGTACGTTCACTCAATCAAGTCACATGTTGTTGACGGTTAATGCTTTTCCAAATCAAAAACGAGCTCGATACGACGATAATATCTGACTTTGGTACTTAAATTTTAGTAAGTTTATGGTGGCTCGCTTTTTTCATTACCTCGCTCCCATTATTTAACATTATATGTAATAAGTTAATGTTTATGTTAAATTCAGATTAATTCAAAATCAAATTACATTATTAGAATTATTAGTGGCATATGCCACTTTATGTTTTGATAATTTTGTCCAATTTCTCCTGTTATGACTAGATTTCGCGACCTTTTGTGATTAAAAATGTAGATTTAAACTGCAAATAGCGGAATTTCACACTTTTATTTTTAATTAAATTTTTGTCATTTTAGCCTGAGTTTTGCCTAATTTTAAATTATACTTATCTATTTTGAAAGACATAAATAGTTTTATAAGTGATTTATTCAATTTCAATAAAACATAATTTAGGTAATACAAGAACTGCACATTCATTGAGAGCTCACTTTTTTATAGGTTCATGTTTATGACTGTAACAAATATACGTGATTTTAAACAGAGATGGAAAAACTTCAAATCCCTTAATTAATATAAGAAATATGTTCAATTATTTAATCACTTAAAGACTGCGGACACCGCGATGGACGGACAAGCAGACGGACAGACAATGTCAAATCAATAACTTTAAAAATAGCGAATGTTCAAGTTAAATTAAATATCACAAGTAAACGTTAAGGTAAGGGAACTCAAAATAAATTTGAAAAGCAAAAGTTAAAGTAATCGTATACAAAAAAGACGTTAAAATCAAAAGCAAAATAAAATTGAAAATAAAATATATAATCCGAAGAAAAAGTAAGCAAAATTAAAATAAATGACAAAAGCTTAAGAAAAAACAATTGAAATTAAAAACATTTAGGATATGCAACACTAGTTTTACCTGAATTTTAGACATTTTTGCATAACTTTGCTGCCATTAACCAGATTTAAAATAGCATTTAGGTTTAAAAATACTTGCTATAATTTAAACCTGTGTTTTCGTGAATCTTGCTTTATTTTTCTCGTTTGGACAAGATTTGTGCAAATTTCGAGCCTATAAATTACTTTTTAACAGCAAGTAGCGGCAGATACAAAGACCAAGTTTTTAATTAAATTGCTTATTTTTAGAAATTTATTTCTAATTTTTACAAAATTTTTACCAATTTTGAATATAATATATCAAATTTTAACCTAATTTTAACAATTTTTGTGTCAATTTTTAACGTTTCTTAAAATAATTTTCTTAATTTTAGTCGAAATTTTTTATTTATTTATTTTAACTTATTATGAATTTCTTGTTGCCATAGTTTATAATAGTTGAATTGGTAACCTATTATATTATCATGATTTATTTTCAAATACAAAAACATATCTACTATCAATATTGTATGAACATAAAAAACCTGAGTGTGTTTCGTTGCTAAAATAATCAGAACATTAAACTTATTTAATTTTTCAATAAGCGGGCATATGCCGCTTTTTCCAGTATGATTTATTAATCTCAAAAAGGTCGCAAAATTTTGTCAAAATAGGGGAAATTCGGCAAAAATGTAAAAACTTAAAGTGGCATATGCCACTAACAAGCGATAATAAAGCGATTTGTTTTTGATTTCATCTGCTTTTAACATAATAATTAACCTGTAACCGAAAATATAAAATTATGGAAGCGAGCGAACGAAGAGAGTGAGCGACCATATACTATCTAAAATTTAAACCGCAAAGTCAGATATTATGACCGCAACGATCTTGTTTAGAGTTTAACTTTCGATTAAAGTAAAATTAAAAAACAAGTGAAATGAATAATGTTCTTAAGTGTAAAAGAAAAATCCAATTGAAATTAATAATGGTAAAAGTAAAAGCAAAGCACAAATTATTTGTCTTTTACTTTTAAAAATTGTATTTAAAAGTGAAATATAAAGCAAAAGAAATAAAAATATTTCAATATCACTTTTGCTTGATAAGCAAAACTATAAATTCTAATCAACGCTAAAGTGAATCTCAATCATAATTAAAAAATAAATCAAAAGAAAAGTCAAAAAGCAATATATATTAAAATAAAACTAAATTAAAACTAAATGATAATCAAAAATTAAAATTCTTAATTGTTTAATTTTCAACACTGATTATTTAGATTTCTCTTAACGCGTTTATATCTAACTTTTTTATATATGTAGATATTACTATGAATTACTTCTAACCTGCAATCAAAAATGTTTTATTAGCAATACATAAAAATTTGATTTGTATTTCATTTCATAAATTTTTTGTCAAAACCAGATAAACTTTTTGATTATAATTTCGTTTTAAATTCGTTAAAAATTTACACTAAGCAATTAAATAAAAAATTAAATAATAGAATAAGATATTTGAAATTTCAACTATTATGTATTTATAAAAAGTTGTATATCAATTTTTAAAAACTTATTTATATTTAAAGTTTTTTTGCGTCGATCTTGCATTAAATAACTGTATTCATGGTTTTAAATGCAGTTAAAGAATGCGGAGTTTGTTGAAACCTTGCACAAAATTAAATGCTGCTTTACCTGTACGGATTCACAATGAGATTTTTTATTCTATTCTTTATCCATGCATCGTAACACGTTTTTTTTAACTTTTTAAAGATTATTTTTGAACTTTGAATTAAATTCACTTACATTGTGTAAAAATGTAAGTTTCCATTTTATAATATCTTTACTTTTAAAGTTTTGACTTGGAAATTATTAGATTATGTAACATTATTTATAGATTGTATTACATAAAAAAGTAAATATCTCGAAAACTTCTGCCCTTAATATAGATTACTTCATCTTTTGCACCAGATGTACTAAAATGGAGATAATGTGGTTACTTAGTATTGTACCGAAATAATGTTGTTTATGAAGTTTGATAAATACAAGATAAATTTCACGGAATGTTTTTTAACAATCGTTTTTACCAAAAACAAAACTCCATCACATCGGTCAGACAAAATTAGGCATATATTTGACAAGCTTGAACTGATGTAGTGTTTAGGGTGTAAACGGACTGAAAATTTTTTAAAATTCATAGATTTATTTTAAAATGGACTTTTAAATATGTAAATTTTAACTTTTAATAAAACAGAATTTTGTTACGAACTTACGCCAAACCATACTTAAAAACTTTTAGGTCTAATATTTAAAAATGAATAAAAAATAATAATACAGTTTAAACAAGAAAATTAAAGTATTGCTCTACATGTTGTTATTAAATAAATTTTAAAAAATTTGAGTCAAATGAAAACAAGAACAAGAAGTATATTTGATCATTGAGAAGAGCTATTTTAATACCAGCATTCGAAAAATCGCGTCGAAAATAATATTATTGACAGTGTTTATTGCGTAATGAATAAGCGTTTTACGTTTTTTTTAATTCATTACACTTGAAAATTAAATATAAAAAGAATTCACTTTCAAATTCATTTCTCCGCTTATTTTCGGGCAATATTTTCGTTGCAGACATTAATTGACACTTTGATAACAAAAAATTTTCATAAATCGTGACAATAATAATGCTGAGCGAAATTTACGACAAAAAGTAGTGATTTACACGTAAAAAACATTTGCTCGATTTTCTTTATATTTGATTCCGTAATTTTTTTTAGTTCGAGAAACTAAAATGTTAACCTTATTTATAACGATATCTAATTTATTAAATTTATTGGACATTTTGTACCCCTAGAAACTCCTGTTAAGTTTACAATCATCGTTTTGTTTTAAGGGCATAATTTCATAAACGATCAATTTTGGAATGCGCTTTGAAGAAAAAACCAAACCAAAAAATAACATAAATTCGCATCTACAACAACCGTTGAAATCTAAAACATTATACTAAAAGTTCAAAAAGTTATAAAGAAAATCAAAAAATAAATCTTAAAGTGAATATCTATTCCTGAGAACTAAGAAATTTGTAGTAATGTTTAAAATATGTTGCCAGATAATTAGATAATAAATATAAAAGTATAAATATAAAATAACTGCAATTTAAAACTTAAAAAACTAATCAGTAAAAGAATCAAGCTCTCATTTTAGAACGTTTATTTTAAATTAATGACTAAACAATTGTAAATCATGGATTCACTTATACTAAAAATACATTTTATGATAAAACTTGTATCTTATATTTATGAGATAATTTCATATCTTACTCAAAATCAATAGTTTAAACTTTTCTAAAATTTTGTCAATAGATGAAATTTAAACAGTCCTATAATTGATTAAAATAACAAAAATGGATAGAATGTAAGTCATAACTGAAAATCGAATTGTACAAAAACGATAGTTTAGAATTTTTTTGATTTAGTCTTAAGTCGATATGTAAATACAACTAGAATTTTAAAAATATATAAGTCATGGATAGCAAGAACGTCATTTCTAAAACTTGATTTGTACTAAAACCTAAATCGTTCACCCAAAAATTACATCATTTTAGGTTATCTTTATTTTTGTTTAAATTGAAAGGCACACAACTTATAAAAATTCTAACGAGCTTCATAATTGTATGTGTTAAAACATGTATGCAAATTCGACATTTAAAAATATCTTAAAAATGGATTCAAAGTAAAAGTCATTTAAAATAAAGGTAAATAATTTGGGGTTTCCAACTAAAGTATAGTTTAAACTGGTTATTGCCACTTGGATAAATATTATATGTCATTTGAAAAACCGGCATGTTTTACTTGGCAAACGTAAAAGTCATTTAAAATTAAGGTAATGAAATTTTAGTTCAGAACGAAAGTATAGTCCAAAACGGAATATGCCACTTTATTCAACAGTAGTTGACACTTGAAAACCGGCATATAACACTTGAATTTACAGTAATTGTCTGTTAAAAAACTGTTATTACCACGGATTGGTTTTCTACCAAAAAAGTATTATTAAATCTTCTAAGCTATTAGATTAAAGTTACTTTAACTAATCCGTTACAGTTTATTTTAGTTTTGTTTATTTGGCTACAACTACAAATATACGACTTTAACTTTTTATTTCCGTTTTTCAGTCTTTTCGTCCGTCTTGTGGTCTATATGTCTGTTCGACCGCACTCTTATGTTAATGAAGGGATTTTTATATTTACTATAATAAAGGGATTTTAACTATGTCTTAACTAATTTATGGGATTTTAATCTGTTTCTTATGTTAATAAAAGTCTTATAACGTCAAAATGTGATAAATTAGCTCAAAAAAGGCTAAACAAGGGTAACAAAAGCCTAAAAAATGATTCAATTGATTTCAAAGTTAATTTAAACTGTGTTTTTACAGCAATCATAAAGTAATAAAGTTCAAAGATTGGAAAAAAGTTAATTATCCTGATAATAATTCGGAGATCAATAACTTAACAATTGATTTGTCAAATTAAACTTATCTCACAAAAGTCTTCAACGAATTTACACAGAAAGTTCATTGAAGTATTTAAAAAATTTAAAACTATAAGAAAAGAGAGTTAAACAATTAGAGACTTGTTGGATTAAAAATAAATTACTGAAATTAAAAATTTTTGAGGAAAATTTAAATCACAAATTGATAATTTTAAGAAATCAAATGCAGGCATAGTTAGTGAAAATATTTTAATCGAATAACAAAATTATTGAAACATCATCAATAAACTTGTAAAATTTAAGAAAAAACGATATGTTCAAGATATGTTAAATTAGTTTAAACGCAATACAAAAAAATGTATGGAGGTGTTTGTCATATTTAGTTCCAACAATAAAATCTGAACAAAGAAATTTACAACAAATTACTGAATTATCACAAGTTGAATTAAATGATGCTATTATTAATGAGTCAAAAATATTAGCTTGCACAATTTCTTTAACAAAAAACTCGTTTTTTTAACAAGTGAAGAATTTTCGATTTCAAAATTAAGTGAAAATGAGTATGCTAAATTAATAGATGGGATAACATAAAAACAATCTCAAGGAAGAGATAATATTTCTGGTATGTTTATAAAAACTTTCATGTATGCATTAATACATATTATATTGTAACTTTTTAAACCATCTCTTAAATCAAATGTTTATCCAATGCTTTGCAAGTTATCAAATATTAAACCTTTATTCAAAAGTGGAGACAAAAAGTTAAAAACAATTTACCGACCAACAAGTTAACTAACTTTTTTAGGTAAACTTCTCGAAAAACACATTTTTACAAACTTTAATAACTTATAAACAACAAATGATCTTTTGTCAAAAAAATGCGGATTCAAAAAAAATTCATTCAACATGCGTTGTTTTTTTTAAAAATTACCGAATGAATAACTTTAGCCTTAAATATAAATCAAAATTGTATGTTGCTTACATTTGACATGAAAAAAGCTTTTGATTTAGTGAAACATGAATTCTTATTATAAAACTAAAAAGATATGGAAGTGTAAAAATGCATTATTGTGGTTTAAATCATATTTGTTAAACAAATTTCAATTTGTTCAAACTTCTAATATGACTTCTAATATTAAACCAAATTTGTTTTCTGTTCCACAAGGTTCTTGTTTGGGTCCGTTATTATTCAAGATAAACATGATTTACATAACAAATCTAAATCTCAATGAGAAAATCACATTGTCTGCTGATGAAAATTCATTAGTTATCACTGGAAAATTGGATAATAATTTAGAGTTTAATTTAAATAAAGACCTGTAAACAATTTATAATAGGTTTATTTCTAATCAAGTTGTCCCATATATTCAAAAATCTAACTATATGGTTATAGAAATGCACACAAATAACGTTATTATGAACATAAAATTGAGAGAGTTTTGCCTAAACAGAATTTTTGAAATAAAAATTGACCCAACCATGCAATTTACATCATGTTTATATAAAATATGTAAATCAATTTCGAAAAAAATTAGATTTTTTTCTCGTTTAAAGCATTATGTAAATCAAAATTGAATTGTTTAGTGAAAAAATTTGTTTTTCTAGTAGATTTTGAAGAAAATGATGCAAATTTGTTTAAAATTTTAAAATGTAGAACATTTGAAAAATCGCTTAATCTTAAAATCTCGAATTACATTTTTAATATTTTGAACATATTAAACTATGTATGAATGTAGCGCTAAAAACATATTTTTGCTTAAAACATATTTAAATCAAGAATCGTCAAGTGATTGTTTACTTCGTTGCAATAGATTTCTTGTTAATAAAAGCGATTAAATAAATTTGGATAACTTGGAGTATTTTCCTGAGCGTAGGAGGTCGAGAAAATAATATGTTTTAAAAATAATCAGTTAACATATTTTTTAAACATACTTTATAATTTAGTTTTTATAATTTAATACTTTTTAAAATTTTTAATTTTTATCTAAATTTAATTTAGATTGATTTAATTATTTCAATGAAATGTTTGAAACATTTAAGTAATTTTCTTATTTTATTAGTTATATTTTTTATCTGCCACTTATTATGATCTATAGTTATTAATTTTTGATTGCTTAAGTGGAATCAAAGTAATATGTATTTCCACAGTCAGATTTTAATTTAGTTTTCGTACTAGATATTTACTATATTTATATGAGTAAATAAAAATTATAAACTGGCTTGGGTCACATTTTTCAACTCATAAACTTGGCCAACGCAACGTTAAATTTTTAATAATTTTTGATAGTCAATATATATTATAGGTATATGTAGAATATAAATATAATTGGGTTTAAAAATCAAGTTTAAACCCAATTAACTGGCTTTGGCACAACGAGATTTTTATTATAGTTGAGTATTACTTATTCTAAATATATTATCGTAAGACAAAAATAAAGTTGGATTTGTGTCTCACATTTGAACTCGGTTATATATCTTGTACACACACATATTTTCATAATATTGCAAAAATATGTTATATAAATACAAATATATAATTAATTTTGATTCTCATATTATATCGCAGGTATCTGGCTTTTGCACAGACAAAACTTTATAAGTTTTGGTTAGTAAATAATTTATAATAGTGGTTAAGATTTAAGCTACTGGTTTTGTTTTTTGAAATACGTCGCTTGGTTGAGTCCTTATGGAAACCTTAGCAACTGCTTGTCAATATTCTTCTCCCTTTACTTCCCAGCGGATACTTCTGTATCTTTCACTGACATCCGATTGTCAGTAAAATATTTTAGCAACCAAATTTAGAGAAAAAAGACTTAATGTGGACAGGAATAATGTCTTCAATAGATTATTACTATGATGAGTTAAATGTTATTTAGACTTTAAACCAAAATTTTAGTAATCATTAATAATTTTTGGATAACACTTGCGTTTTAATTTTATAAAATTTATAGAAAAGGTAGTTATTGGTCTAATCCAATCTGGTTAAATCCATATGCGAAAGTTGCATGATTTTCTAAAATATTCTCACATAAAAATAAATTTATGTCAGTTTTTAGATTGAAATATAATTTCGCTAAATTGTTTTTGTACATAAAATTATATCAAACTGACATTTATGTCAACGTTATGTAGATTTAAATTAATTTAAAATGCGCATTATATAAGTAAGAACGTCCATTCTATTAAAATTGTACACTGTTATAGCAGATTTTGAGGTTTCGTTTAATAGTGACACAGATTAGGCTATTAAGCATAATACGATGATACGTTAAAATTGTAGTCTTCATATTTCCAATATTAATATTTATTACATAAATGTTTTAAATTTACTGCTTTTTTATTTGAATAACCAATTAACAATCACAAATGAAATTAGAATGTTAATGAAATATATAACTAGATTTGAAACTTTTTCTAGCTTAAACATCACCACTTACTCCATAAAAGATAGACGATGAAAAAGTAACATTTTATTAAAATGATTTTTTTGACTACTAAAATTATGATCTAAACACAAATAATTCCATAGTTTTTAATTTTGATAGTTTATCAAATTAAATCACACAGAGTTATAAAATTGGGTTATAAATTATAAAATTATGTTTGTCTCTGTATCTTGCCAAATAATAATTGCTATTGTTTGTGTAAGAATATATTTAAAAGATTAAACAATCAAGTTACAATTTTAAAGTTGAAATTTTAAACTAAAGTTAAGCAAATTCTATCAAGTTTTCTTACCATGTTTAAATTCAATTAATTCCCTTTCCCAAAATTGACAATCTAATACTATGAACCCAAATATCTTTTTACTAAACAATTATGACTGTTAAAACTACTATACAAGTCACAAAACACACGATTAGTATTTATGAGTAACAAATAATGAGGGTCGCTAAATAAATGTTCAAAGTTTACAAAAAAAAGTTAATATTAGAAAACTAAATTTGCATTTAAAATGAAAAGTTTTATAAAAGGAAATAACAAAAAACAAAAATTAAAAATTAGTAATGCGATCACTTTGACTTTAAATATTTAGTTGGATTATATTATTAACGAAAGATAACGACAGTAATAACGAAAAATAATGACAAATAACGACAGATAGAAAAATTTTTAAAAGTTTAGTAGTTACAAAAATTTCGATTGTTCAAATTAAAATGTTTAAAAAAGATAAAATAAATAAACAAATAAATAATTTAGTAGAGCTCCTATAAATTACAATTTTTTTACCTCACTTTGAAAAAGTCAATATATTGGATTTTCAATGACTATCTTTAACTCTGGCTTTTTTATCTGACTGAAAGATATATGGAGATGGGTATGTCTGTCCGTCCGTCTGTCCGTCTGTCCGTCTGTCTGTCTGTCTGTCCGTCTGTCTGTCCGTCTGTCTGTCCATCCGTCTGTCCGCACTCTTAATCTAATTAAGGGATTTCGATCTTTACTTTAATTAAGGGTCTTTACAAATTTTTTATTCTAATTTAGGAAATTTACCGATTTCTTATTCTAGTTAAAGGAATTAAACGATTTTATATGTTAATTAAGGGATTTTCAGGTTAATAAGGCCATTAAACAGTGTCAATATGAACAAAAGTATTTTCAAAATTGGTATTTATTGTGTCAAAATAGGCAAATAGTTTGTTAAAATCATTATTTCTTCATTAACATCAGCCGTTATTTGCATTTAAAAAGTTATTTCTAGTTCCAAAATGACAAAAAGGCTAAAATAATGGAAAATGTCCAAAATTAGGCAAAAATGTGCAAAATTAGGCAAAAATGACCAAAATTCGAAATAAAATGTGAATGGAATCTGCCTCTATTAGCTTTAAAAAACGAATTTTAAGTCTCAAAATAAACAAAAGTCTGGTTAAAATAGGCAAACTTTGGCAGAATAAAACAAAACATTAATCAAAAATTTTGTGGCATCTGCCAGAATTTGGCTGTAATTAAGTGAATTTTTGGTCTTTAATGGGTGAAAAAGGCAGTTTAAAATAGTCATAATTAATGTTAAAGTAACTATGTATACTTCAAAGCTTAAGTATATTCTGCCTCTAACGGAGATTGTTAATTATAAAAAACCAAATAAGTAAATGGTTAGCGAGCGAAAGGAGTAAGTGAGAGACAATATAATTACTGTAACTAACTTTTGAAAGTCAGATATTATGACCGTATCGAGTTGTTTTAAATTATATAAGGCTTTTTCAATTATTAAAACTTTTTCGATTTTTTATTTAATTTTTTTGATTTTTTTTTTGTTTTTTCAATTTTTTTGATTTTATTTAAATTTTACCACTTTTATCAATTATTTTCAATTTTCTAGTTTTATGGAATTTTTGTTGGTAAAATTTTGTTTTACAACAATGTAATAAATTCAAATTAAACAACTATTGAAAGTTTAGTGGTCCTGTCCATGTCTAATTTTTATATATTTTACTTAGCGATTATTTATGTACGTGTTAAAAATTTTATGAATGACACTATTTAGGAATTCTTTTGGTGACCAAATTAGTAGTCACATAAATCTTGTTCATGTCTGATTTTTATATAAGTTGTTAAGCGGTTATATATGTATGTGTTTGGAAAATTTTACGAAATTCCGTTTTATGAGTTTTTTTGGTGACCAAATTAGTGTTCACGCTATCCTGTCTATTTCATGGATGTTGTTGACCAGTTGTGTGTGTTGAACATTATTCTAAAATCTACTTAACAGAAAATCTGTTCTGATGAAGTTTTTTGGTACATGATTTAGTAGAGAACGGTATGCTATCCATGCTTGGATATTATATATAAATTTATTTCCTCTAACACTTGATATTGTTTACCAAAAATTAAGATAATCTTTTCTGATGAAATTTATAAGTGACCGTTAGCGTAAAAAGCTCTTAAATGTAATAACTATTGCAAATGAAATATTTATTAAAGAAAAAGAATCAAAATGACCGCATTAATAATGTTTATTCTTGTTTTATTTTTTCTTTGATTTTTCAATTCCATTTGTTTATTTTTGAACAAGAAAATTGTTGAAAACATTAAAAAAGAATTAGTTTAATAATAACTCATTATTTAATAGTTTATTTTGGCCTAAAATTATAATAAATCTTCTAGGCTTTAAATATAACATTTCGATGAAAAAGATTACAAACATGTTTATCAAAGAATTATGTTTTTTTCTAACGTTAACAAAAAAACATTTATTATCAACAACAGTTTTGAGTTGTCAACAATTCAAGTTCTTTTATTTAGTTTAGGACCTGGTTCAGAAATAGTTCCTGTTACCGTTGCCACGATAAAATTAAAACTTTCTTTAGCTTTTGTAAGAACTATTCTAATTGGTACTACATTTATTAATCTATCTGACTTAAATTTGTCTACACATAGCCTTCCATATATTGTACATTCTCTACTTTTCTTAATTAACGTTGATGTATCGTTATCCAAAGCTTCATGATGGGTTTTCAAAGTTACCAGTTCTGCAGAACGCAAATGTGTTTTAAATGCTAATATGTTGTTAGAGGTAAATAATTCTATCCAAGCTCGATAAGGATAAGTGTTTGAACTATTTGAAACTGCAATGCTTCCAAAAAATATCGACTTGTTCCCTAAAAGTATTCAAAGAATAATTAAAAAGAGATATTCTATTGACTTGAGTTGAATCAAGTTTATTACAATCTCATTTAGTCACAGTTACATTTAAAAAGAGAAAAAAATTTTGCATTTCAAAATATTCTTCTATTTATAATGGTATATCAAATTCAATAGTGTTAGAGTTTGTAAATTAAGAAGTCTGTCAAACTTAAAGAAGTCTTGAATTTTATATAATTTTTTGAAACAGATTTCCTTTAAAACGCTCAAAGTCAGATTTAAGTATTCTGACTTTGCAAAATTCAGATATATGGATTTGGGTATTCTGTCTGTTTGTCCGTCTGTCTGTCAGTCTGTCTGTTCATCTGTCTGTCCGTCTGTCTGTCCGTCTGTCTGTCCGTCTGTCTGTCCGTCTGTCTGTCCGTCTGTCTGTCCGTCTGT
>JAQIXJ010001626.1:0-19559 GCA_034700185.1 Phthiracarus laevigatus | reverse complement strand
TCATGCCTATGAAGGTCATTCTATCTAAATTCTATCTAAATTTTTTAACAAATAAAATACTTGCATATATTGCAAATAATGGTTAAGATAATCATGAAGATAATATTAAATTTTTCTTAATTCTAAGAATAGATTAATAATTTGCCTATTTTGGTCTGAACATAACAATTAATAATGGTTTGCATAACAAAATTAATAAAAGTAATTTTTCTGCTTTTAGAATTAGACAAATAAATTTAATTATTATTTTGAAAAATTAAAAAAATATAAATGGGTTATCTCTAGATATTTAAAAAATTTTAACAATTTTAATAAAAAAATTTTAATTAAAATCCAATGAATTATAAGCCAGAAAAAATATTGTATGCGTAACTTTCAAAAAAGTTATTAAATTTCACATCAAAATGAGTGCCACGCGTCATCGTTTATTTAGTAAAAATATTTAAATAATGTATATACCAAAACGGATCCAAACAATATTGTTTGTGCACATCTTCTACATATTAGTGCTTATATTTTGCGACGAAGGTATTATCCGGGAATCGATTATAAACATAAATTGAATAATTTTATAATAAATTATCAATAGATTGTCCCGAAGGCAAGTGTAAATTGACTAAACCAGCCGAGTTATTTCAAAATGATTGTCTCATTTGGCACAACACTTTTAGAGAGAATCACAATGCTAAACCATTAGTTACTTCGCTTGACGTAATCATTATCATTATTATAATCAACGAACAAAAGTTTAATTGATTAACATTGACAGCGAAAATTAAATCACTATGACTTTAACGAAATTAGTTTTTAAATCCAAATTTAAAATTTTCTCCAATAATTTGAATTTAATTTTGGCTATTTTATATAAAATTTACTAAAAGAAACTTATTTGTTTGTTGATTATAATCTTTTCTTAACTCTTAAATGTGATAAAATATTGATAGAAACTTTTAGCTAATAAACTACGCAAAATCGCGTGTAATAAATATGGCCACTAAGAACGAGAGAACAGCGCAACCGAAAGACAAGGAAAAAAATATCGGAGAATCTGTACATATTTGGTCGATATATGGGCGCAAATCTGGCGAAGAACTTCCGTGTCGTAAAGTAGTTCAGGACTATTACAACGAAATCAAAGATTATGATTTCAACAAAGAACCAGACAAAAAGGGTTTATTAGTCTCCAGACCTTTTACGCAATTGGTGTGGAAGTCAACCGAAGAGTTGGGATGCGCTCAGGCTTATTACAAGTATGTGGAAGACAGCAATGTATTACCCAAAACATTCACGATTTGCGCGTATTTCCATCGGGGAAATGTGGTGAAGCAGTACGCGAAAAATGTTGAACGAAACAAAACCGATATGACTCTCACTATAAAAGTGGCAAAAGCGGAGAAACAAGTTTGGGAGGCGGAAGGAGAACAGGATGTCTATATTTTATACGAAGACAAGAAGGGAACCGCTGACCCAAGAGATATCGAAGAAATCAAAGGGAGTATGAGATTTAATATATTTAGTTAACGCGACTTTAGTTGTAGTTTGTTTCGTGAAATAGTGTTTTCCTAAAATAATTATCTCTGAATATTTTTCCAGAAAGATTTGTAAAGAAAAAAATCCGTCTTCTCAGCAGATTAGAGAAGAAAAAATCGGCGCCACGTTCCGTAAATGAAAGTAAAGTAGCGGTTGATATGTATGGTCCGCTAGAATGTCCACCAAATCAGTGCACTTTTATAGATCAGGAGAAAGTACAAATGGATTGCTTAAAAGCGATTAACGATATTCGCGTTAAGCACGGCATTCCACCGCTGGTAACGTCTATCAAATTGTTGGAATTGGCTAAAAGAAGAGCCATACAAGTTGCCAAAGATAATGAAGACGTGGAAATTCCGGACCACTATAGTTGGGGCGAGAATGCGTTCGCATTGGAACAGTTGGATACTGCGATGGAAATGCCGTGTAGAATAGCGGTCAAAAATTTTTACGATCAAAGACATCATTATGATTATAATACGGGGGAAAGTAGTAGTAAAGGTAAGCGAATGTAACCGATTTATCCAAGAATTCGTTTTAAAATTATTATTTTTAATTGGATAGGGAACTCAACGGGTCATTTCACTCAATTAGTATGGCGATCGACTCAGCGAATGGGTTGTGCGCAAGCGTTTTATACTGGGAAAGCGATGTGGAAGAAAACAATAACGATTTGTAATTTTGATCCGCCCGGAAATATTGAACGCGAATTTTTGGATAATGTTTATCCAGTCGGCGGAATGAAAGCTGAAGATATTCCACCGTAAATTAAGCTTTTTTGAAAACAGAATGTGATCAAATAACGGCACTAAATATTCATTGAGAATTATCATTAAATAGAATAATACTATAAATGGATTGAATTTAAATAAATTTACCGATTCAAGGATATTTATGTGAAATTTTAATAAATTAAATAAATTCGTTTTTTTCGTATGTTTCAATAGTTATGCTTTTTTAGAAATGAATAATTTTTAATTCCTTGGTTGCTAAAGTAGCAAGATTTTAACGAATTTACTCTCTTTCTCCCAAAAAAAATTAAGCTTTTGCAATGTACGCTTCAATATTTTAATCGAGCACTTACGTCGTTAGTAGTTAGCGAAAGATATGAGTTTTATAGTCCAATAAGGAATTATATAATAAATAAATTATTCAAAAAAATATCAACTTAAACACTAATTTTAATGATTTTACTAATTGGGATAATTACAGAGAGATGCACAATGATTAGCGTTATGAGAAAATAAGTTTATTACTTCATAAAAGTTTAAATGTGTTTTGATTGCTTGATTATTGCATATAAATAAATACTCGTGATGTTATGAATTTTTTTTGTAGATAAAATCAACAAATAAGTTTATTTACAAGGTTTTTTTATTTTATTTTTTGTAACTTGATTTGACTTGTAACCGCTTGAACTTCAAGAAACTATGAAGATATTAAAAACATTAATCAGAAGAATTTATACGCATAATATATCTATTGTATTATACTTTGTATCCGAATATAAAACATACGTCATCTTCGTTTTAAATAAAGTAATTAAAATACAAAGAATTTCTAACACAAATACATTATTTTAAATTATAAGAAACTGAGCGAGGAGTAACTTATGTGCGTATACGTCTGGTTATCAGTCGTATCAGCGCATAACGTAAATTGTCTAAAAAGCGAATGTTCATCAAAATTTATCCTAAGATTATTTCTATGGTGATAGAAAGAAAAGTCTGTTTTGCAATATATATAACATTAACTATGGCTATTGTATAGCATTTTATTAACACTTTTTTCTTTGTTGACCGAATATTAGTTTTATTTTTATATAAACATTTAACGTTAAAAAAGCAGTGATTTTATTGAGTCTCATTAACAACTAATTACGGAAAAGTGAACAAATATTAAACGAAAATTTTCAATTTACTTAAACAAAAAAACATTAAAAAAACATGAAAATCAATTTTTATACGAGCCGTTTCTATCCGTCGTGTCGTGCCGTTAAAATGTTGCTCACGCATCTAAATTTGCCGGTCAATGAAATTTATGTGAGACCGTTAACCGACACCAGAACCGAAGAGTTTCGAAAGGTATGGCAAATAAGCCGTTATACTACTAAACTATTATTTTTGTTGCGTTAGTTTTATCCATTACTGTACCCATAAATAAATTTAGATAAACCCGTGCCACATATTGCCGACCATCGATGATAGCGGATTTATATTATGGGAATCGCGAGCGATTATGCAATATTTGTGCAATAAATACGCACCAAATTCGGAACTGTATCCGAAAGATCCGCAAAAACGTGCGATTGTCGAGAGGTTACTCAACTTTGATTTAAAGACGTTAAGTTCTGCGGTAATGGCCGTTCATTTTGAATTTACAGTGAGTTTGCACATTTGCATCCTAATTATTATTTTTTATTAATTATCGCGTTTATCCCCACGAGTATGGATGAAAAAAACGTTTCGATAAAAATAATTTATCCTTTCAAGTTGAGTAAAGTGAAATTTATTTTATAAATACTTAATATGATGATAGTAAAATATTGTGAATAAAATTAACATTTAATAAACTACTTTATTGGATTGAGCTCAGTTGAGAAAACAAGTTTAATTATGAATAAATAGCTATCTAATAAAGATTTATTACGAACGATAAATTGGACGTGACATTGCGTTGGAAGCGATAATCTATCATTTTGCAAATAATCAATAAAAAATGTTAGCGAACTTGACCTTTTATCTGCACCCAGTAATTTTGTTTCAAATTAATATTTTTTTAACAAAAGGTGAAATTGAAATAATAAAATTGTAAAAAATATATACAAAAGTAGTGATTTGAGTTATTCAAAGTCAAATAATACAAGTCATACTAAAATAATTTATTTTACGCTAAATGTAATCTTTTTTAGTTTTCAAAGGTTTGACATTTTCAATTGACATTCCAACCTAATCAACCAGTTTATAGTTTGAAAATATTACATGTTTAAAATATTTAAAATCTCAATTAAAATAAATTTGGTGGTCTAAACTGCATTTTTTCCCTAAAAAATAATCAAATCAAATCTCGGGAAAAACTTTTAAAAACGTTCAGTTTGAACACCAGTTTAACCTAAATAATAACTAAATTTATAGTTTTTGTTGACTTAAATAATACAAAATTTATAATTTGAATTGTTTTTATAATTTATAGTTTCCAAACGAGTACAGTGCATCGCGTGGTGATAAAGTGGTATCGTTAACCGATGCGCTCACATTTTTAGAGATATTTTTAATAAATAAAGATTACGTGGCGGGCGATTGCCTCACTATAGCCGATATATCTCTTCTGGCCAATGTTACCATATTAGAAATAACTGTAGAGTTTGACCTCAGCGCATATCCAAACATCTGGGGATGGATTAACCGAATGAGGAGAGAATTGCCATATTATGATATGCTGACGAAGAGCGCTCACGACGAGTTTAGGGAATTAATTCAAAGTATTAGGGATGAGCACGAAGAATGGTCTGCGAATCACTATTGCGCTTTTATGCCTTGCGATAAACACAATGGTCATCAAAATGGATATAAATATACATGATATACTTTTTGTCTTCTATTATCTTAAATCAAGATTACAATGATAATAATTTTGTAGTAATGTTAGTACCAGTTTTTATTTTGCTTTAAAAACATTAAATGCAAAAGTACCTGAAAACACTAAAAAAATAAAATATAAAATTGGTAATATAAAAGTTTTACAGGTATTCTTTTGATATTGTGACAAAAATTTTGAAGAGTCTATAACACGTTGGATTTTAATGATAAGTTTTAAATCTCTAACTTATAATTTGAAACTCCGGAAGAGTTCAGACTCCACCTTACCCTCGCTTTTTTGTAAGTTTAGGAATACTTCGAAAGGGAGTTTTTTAAAAATGAATTCTCTAATAAAAATAATTGTTTAATAATTTATCGCGTCAAACGTTTAACGTAAAACGCAATAAAAAGTGTTGGCAACATAATTAAAGGAAGCACCTTTACATAACTTACAATTTCCCGGACGTTGTTTCTTATTTTAAAATTTTGGAAAAAATTAATTAGAATTAATAAAAAAATAGTTAATCGATTATTTTACAGAATGATAGTACTTTTCTTAATTAGCTCATATTTATTGCCATTCTGTTTACCAGTTTCGATTACCAGCTCATGTGCACATCCAGGTTTACCTCCGTCTGCTAGTCTTTATCTAATTAATTCCGAAAGAATACGATTTAACGATGGAGAGACAGTAAGATATGTTTGTGGGTCAAATTTTCAAACTTATACTCAAACGAGGAAATGTGTTTCTGGCCGATGGACTGGCAACCAGGCTATGTGTGGTAAGTATCGCATTCAGTTCATTTGCCAAATTGTTGATCTAACTTATTGGTCAAAATTGTTAGTCTAAATTTCGAAATTGATAAAATTTTATGGGAATTATTAAAAGAAGTTGTAAAGTGTTTGGGTAATCAAAATAAAAATCTATTTATGAAAAAAATTAATATTAGAAAAACTTTTTATTTTACCAAACCCGGAAAAATATCGACAAATTATTATTAACCCCATGTTTATTATTGAATGATCAAATTATTAAGTTGATTAACTTATTCATTTTTAATTCATATAAAACTGCAAATATTATTACCACAGGTAATCCAATTGAAAACGATATTTACTCGATTAAAGTTTTGAACTGCAGTAATGGCACAAATAGCGAAATACTTAACGTTCATTTAAACCAAAGCGAACGAGTTAATTCATTTTTAAGTCCGGATATAATACTACCCCCGAACTCATTTCACGCCAGCCGAACAAAAACTGGTCCAATAGGTGTGTACGGATCGGCGTGCTATTTATGGGAACTGAAGTTAAACACGCCGGCAATGATGCCATTTATTAGCATCGATTTTGGCACAACTCTCACTCATTTAGATATATTCGAAAATTATGATTTACTAAATAATACGATCGATACGATGCTGTTGGACGTATCGGTATTGGTTAGTGAATACCGTAACTGTTATTTGTTCGGCAAAGAAAAACAAATCAATTACGACACAAACAACGCAACTAGTTATTTATTATCCACATTTCATTTTCGATGCGACGCGCATTCCGAGTCAGATTATGCTCGCGAATCGAAAAATATGTCCGATACGATCATTATAGACGTTAAATCGAATCATACCCGAGATTTGTATATGTTGGCTGTATTTATTTGGAACCATCAAATCAATAGTAAAACTCATAGACCCGACTGCGGTAAACCCGAAACAGTACAAACCGGCGCCAATATCAGAGAATCTAATTTAGGTATAGGAACAATATTATTTAACTATAATAATAGTATATTAATATTAAGATTAAAACTAAGGCATGGCTCAATATCACTATCAATGCAACGAATCATTCGTTGATGTCACATCAAATAAGAGCGATAGGGACGAAAATTTGAAGCATTGGTATCCAATAAACTGCACTTCAAACGGTCGATGGGTCGGACAATTCCCCGTTTGCGTGCCAAGAACTCAGTGTTCCGGTTTGGCGCTGTTAGAGAAGTCAAAGGATAAGTCAGTAGTGATCGAATCGGTTAACAACGTGTACTACGTTAATAAAACGTATTGGGTGGCTGGAGAGTATAGCGAAGCGCATTATAGTTGCGCCGATTCCGAGCATTTGGCTGTTGGCAAGCAAGTTAGGGTTTGCCTTCGAAACGGTTCGTGGAGTTTGCCTGAACCCAAATGCGTTGCTTTCGTTAAACCAGGTTTAAATATTAATTGTTGGTTTTGTTGCTGGAAATTTACTATACCTTAATACTGTTTTTTTTTCGGTTACAGAGACGCTGGAAGAAAAATCTCAATTTCCGTGGAATATTGTTATAATACTGGTAATAATATTAATAGCGTTGTCTATATTTCTAATTATAATCGTATTAATTGTGCGCAACTATGTATCGAAAGTGAGAACAGAATTGTCGAAAAATCAAAGCGATCGCAGACCGTATAATTCAGAGCTCTATACGGATGTAAGAAATACTATTTCCACAAGTAATGCTTTCTATGACGATTGTCAACTGCCGAGAAGCCATGATAGCGAAAAGTATATCATGAATAAAAAACTTTTCTCAATCAATTATGGAAGCAATCGTAAATATAGCAAACCGCCGGAGTATATCGAACTGATTGATGGGAATAGAGGGGAACCCGAATATATATCTATTTTGCCACCAATAGATTCAAATTAATTTAAGAACAAATTTAAATTAAGCTCATATACATGTGTGGGACACTGATATGCATTTGTAAAATCTGGTTCATTTTGTGGTTCACGGTAAGCAAGTATAACGTTTTGGTAGAATATCGAAACGAAATGAAAGTCGACAAATAAGAATTTATGTATAACTTATATAGAAATAATTCATAAATT
Source organism: Phthiracarus laevigatus (assembly GCA_034700185.1). Classification (NCBI taxonomy): domain Eukaryota; kingdom Metazoa; phylum Arthropoda; class Arachnida; order Sarcoptiformes; family Phthiracaridae; genus Phthiracarus; species Phthiracarus laevigatus. Next base: position 11,583 of record JAQIXJ010001626.1, on the reverse strand, counting down.
TATCTGTGGTTTATAAAATTTGAAGTCACGCAATTAATGGAAATGCGTAATTATGGAATTTTATTTTTATAAATATTTTTGGAAATGAACTTCACTAATAAGAATTCCAATTTATTGTAATTTTTTGTATATTTCTTAATTTGTTATTTTAATTTAACCCTTTTATAAAACATGTGTGAAATATTAAACATTTTTTTCCTAATCATATTGACATTGAAATGATGTCTGAATATAAAACCAAACTATGCACAGATAAACGCGTGAGAGAACGAATCGATTAAATTAAGGGTTAGCTTTATCACAGATTTAGTTCGCAATTTTTTTATTTTGCGAATCATATACGATTACATTGGAGCCTGTTTTAATGTAAACTATAGATAGTGATCTATTATGACAATAAAAATTTTGACATTGAATTCGATAAAGAACTTTAACCTGTCAACAAATCCTTTAATTAGGAATTTAGATTTTTATTATGTTATACATTTAGTTACTTATTGTCGGACATGTGATGTCAAATTCATACAAATACGTTTAATAATCGTTTTGTTGCGATTAAGAAAAACTTTTAAAGTTCACAACGCGTAATCTTATACACAAAGCTTATAAAAATAAAAATTTGATAAAATTAATCAAACATAAGATAATAACGCAAGTGTAGTCCAATAAACGATATTAACGATTAGAAAACACAGCGGAAATATTATGCGACACTTCTGATCAATATTATTAGCGATGTCTTGTGGTTCACTCTTAATTTTGGGCGCTGACGCTGCAGCTGGTAATGGACATATCGATGGGGTCGGGCCTTGAATTGAGGGTCTGAATGAGTTGTCTTTTCGTATACTTGGCACCACAAATTCAATGCCTCCCTCATCCATATCTTTGATGAATGACGTATTTATCAATCCTGAAACGCTTCGTCTTAAACCCATAGGACTCGATGGCGGCTAAAATTAGTAGCTTAACGTTTAAATTCAATGCATGGGTTTTTTATTTTTAAACACTAATTCTTACTTTCAAATACATTTCGCTTTTAACACTTTTAAGCGTGCTATACATCGAATCGGATGCCATACTTCGGAGAGAAGTCACGCTCACATTTCGACTCAAACCAGGATTATTGCTCGCATTCGCATTCGCGTTTCGTTTCTTTTTGCTTCTCTTATCTTTATTATAAATAAAATTGACAGTGGCGTACTCGATAAGCGACGCAAACACGAAAACTATAAATAAAATAGCGGAGAAAATTTTTTAAAAACTAGGATATTTTGATCTATAAATGTCAATACATGTGCACATGAGGATCCAAATGTCAAGCGCGTGAATATAGGACACGCGCGGAAGTTTATCCCTCGCTGTCTTAGCGCTGGTCACCAGTGTCAGCATCGTTGTGATGCCTAATGTCACTCTTGCCGGCGCTGCCGGTATTTCCACCCAAAACGTTGTCCACGAAGTGATCACAAACATCATCGATGGTATATAAATATCTAGTATAAAATGACCGAATTCGCGCTTCAGTTTAAAAGTGACCACTAATTTGCTGAACGTTCCCGTGTGGCTGTAAATCGCTTTTAAATGGGACATCGTATAGTTAACTAATTCGAAGCCACTCCAACTGAAGTCGTCTGTCATATCAAATGGTTGATCTTCGACCCATTCCAATCGTAAATGTTCGTCCGATAGATCATCTTTAATAATATTAATGAGGTTTTCAATCACATTAAATTTATTTTTGCATTTAATATTTATTCAGTATTCAAAAAAAAAATTACTCGATTCAATTTCAATATCACACAATTGTATGTCCAACGGGTATAATCGAAAATCCATTTTACAGAATCCGTTCAATAAGATTCTAAATCCGCGAAATTAAACTCAATAAAAAACTGATTTGAATTCGTTTAAACATTAGTTAACAAACCTCTTACTGACTAAAAGCGAGCCATCAGTTAGTATATGAGCTAAAACTGGTATTTGATCGTCTTTCTGAAGTACTTCAGGCTCTTTATTATTTGGTATATGTATGGATGGCGTCCATATTCTGTCGACATGCCATCGACCGCCTTCTATCTTCAAAGGCTTGGTAGTATTTGTTGGCACAACTAGCCTATGATCTTTCCAACCAATTCGTAGCAACAGTTGAATCGAATATTCCTTTAAAATTTTTGGTTAAACAAAACTTAATTTAGCGGATAAAATATTAGAAAGTTGAAGGTAATTTACTGTTCGAGTTTCGTCAATTGTGCCGAAACTGTGCAGAAATAAGCCGACGTTTACTTTGATTGGCACTTTTTGAATGAGAAAAAATTTAAAGTTTTAAAAAATTTTTAAATTTTTTTTAAATATTGAAAATTATATGTTTACATTCGTAGTTAGGATAAACCCATTTATTATATATCTTTTCGTCTGTAATATTTTGAAACTGTTCGATAGTATACACTGGTTGTACGGAATTATTTTGACAGAACACAGTACTATAATTAATTAAAATGAATGCAAGTTCGATTTTTGTGAATAATATTTTTAGAGACATAGAAAACATTGTTATTAATTTAATGTAACGTGCAAATCACTACACAGAACGGGTGACAAATGAAATGTGGTGATCTTAAATTAAGCGTAGTAAGATTAGTAAAAAATTTCAGGGAAAAAATAAATTGTAATATTTTGTTTAAAAGTTATGCGCCTAAAACTATATTCCTGGCTCAGGCTATGATTAGTTACGCAAATGTACTCCAATTATTAAATATCATAATATGGTTCTTATTTTTTATTAATATTGATTTATAGTTCGAATTATTTTGAGGTCAAATTATGCTGTTTCTTATTTTGTTAAAAGAACGATAATATAAGTACTTTATAAAATCAGACACCGTTGATTTTAACATTTTTTTCTCATGTTTAAACTTAAGCGCAGTGGTGTTGATAATTAATCAAAGTTATACGTAATACATATATTCGTCGCAAGTATTAATTAGTATTATTTTTTTGTTGTAATAATAAATACTATCATAAATCTTTTATGTTAAGTATTAACAAATAATCGGAGCAACAAACATTTTAAGCTTAAAACAAATTTAGAATTTATTAAGCTGTCATATTAATAAAGAGATAGTGCATCGCGCGTATTTTCTCTAATCAATGCAATTTTTCAGTTGCATCTTTATTGGCACGCATTGTTGCTACAATATTTTAAAAAGATATTGTTGCTAAAAAATTTTTATTGGAGAAAAGTACGTACATTTTTTATTTAGGATTAGTTGCTGAACGAAGGGGATGGGTAACTGCCACTTAGTAAAACTTAAAAATAAAATTTAAATTTAATAGATTATACAGTATAGTCATTATAACTACAACTCTTAACTTTTATTTAAAATAAATATTACTTTAATATATTCCAGTTAATTCATTGTGGTAGCTTTTATTTATATTTTCCCATAACAATATGAGCCAATATAGACATTAACTGCCTTTTTCTCTGTATCATTACAATTGATACAATTTTGTGCAACAATACAAAAAAAATCATAAAAATAACTTTAAATAAAAATAAATTTCTTGTTGCGAATAGAAAACCAAATTACAAAAAAAAATCATTTCGATAGAGTGATAAAATATTGACAAAAATTTGTTGGTACTTATTTGACACATTTACCATAAACTTTCGATAAATCATGGGACAGAATGATGAAAGATCGCGATCATACGTAGCGCTAGTTATAGTAATCACCGCAGCGTTTATTGCTGGAATCAATCTCGGTATATATGTGGCCAATCGTTACGAAATACGAAGCGTTCCCGAATTTTGGCAGAAATTATGGCAACTAATCAATGAAAGAATCAACAAAATCCGTGGTACACAATAAATACGCAAAAAAATCATATGATATTTGTGGCATCAATCAAATTCAAATTTGTAATAATAAATATTTAAAAAAATATGGTTAACTTTTTTTTATTAATTTTTATACTTAAACGCATATTTAGTCTGTATAAGTAAATCAAAGTTTTTATTATTCGTTTGTGCAAAACCGTAACATTAATCGAGACCATATCTAAAATTTTCTAAAAACAGGATTAAATATAATTAAAATCACAGTTTAGAAGTAATAATTTTAATGGCGGTTAAGAAGTTATTTATAACTCGAGCAGAAATTTAAGACAATCTTCTATAAATTTAAAGCAAAAAATTTAATTGGAATTAAGAAAAATATCGATAGTGTTACCTTGCAAAGGATGTGGGTATGTCATCAAAATTAGCATTCGAAGAATCAAATTTCAATTCTAGGTTTAAGTTTCCCGAAAACATAGCATGAATTAATTAAAATTAGAAGTATGTCCCAAACTTGTAGATTAATTTTTTGAGGTAAAAATAAGCCTAACTCAAGCTAAAGCAATCTGTACTTAAATGTTTAGTTCTTGGGCGCGATAAACAAAGTGTTTCAATAACAGTTGGCAAAGTAATACTAAAGCAGTGGAACTTTATCTTTCGCTAATTTATTTTGGTATTGAGTTCAAGAATTTAAGTGAAATTCAATAACGGTATGAAAGATTTATATATCCTATTTTAAACGAACGGATTATTTGTTTGAAACAATATCTTCTTCTCGCGCTGTGTTGATGACTTCTTCACAGCGGTTGATGAGTGACGCCATAACCGCACGCATTACTGTACGTTAAAAATATAACGTTATGTCGCTATTAATTTGCCGTTATTCTAACTTTATAGCTTAAAAGTTTTGGATGTAAAGTTTACTTCGAATCTGCCACCTAATGGTAATTTTGTTAATAGTATCAGTTAAATGAGTTTAATTTTCCGTTTTCCGTTCTCGTTGTAAACTTATATTATTTGCATATCCCTTCTGAATGAAATCTTATCAAATACATTTAATTGTGCTCAGTTTTTGTTATTTCCGTTATGATTAAACTGATTTATTTCCTATTAATGCTTATTCTGTTTTACATTTGAATGTCTCAATCTGTACACTCTGTATGGTTCCTAAAATTCTCAAAAATTTCTAGTGGCAAATACTTCATAGAATTAATTCACCAAAAAAACTATAGGCAGTGATAAATTAACAATTGGCGGCCATTCGTTCATATAAGATACTTTTTTCTAAATTTAAAATAATTTATGAATTTAACAAAATTATTGACATGTTAAATAAATGATTAATTTTGGACATACTAACTGTTAAGGAGAGTAACGTAATAAGAATTTATATGAAAAAACTGGATAATCATAGATTTTCTTGATTAAACATAGTTTAGTTAATTTTTAATTAAAATACGTTAGTTAGTTGCAAAAAAGAACACATTAAAAATGTTTAATTAATAAAAAATACAATAATTTAATGTTATAAGTTATATTGTAAATTTAATTTACTATAATATAAGTTATTATGTTATATAAATACACGTGTAAAAGAACACATCGCACACAAACACACACACAATCAACATTTAAATAAACTGTCGGATACCAACTAAATTAAGTTTATATTCAATCTTCAAAATAAGCTGAATCTCTATTTTGTGCTTTACTACTGATGGCCTCTAAAATATTATTAAGTAAACCCATTTGTTTCGCTTCTTCCAGCAATTCGTTCATCGTTTGTAGTTTTTGCTTTTCGGCGTCAGTGACTGGAAGTGATAGCGGAGAGTTGACGCATATCTCTTCATCAAACGAAAACGCGTTATCCTCATCATCGGTCAGATCCCATTCGAGATTGAAATTCGTATGAGAATAGTTCGCATCTGTTCGTTGTCGAGGTTGAGGCGAAAAATTTGACACATTATCGGACGCACACTCTTCGCGGTCGAAATCATCGGTGTTGGTCAGCGTATGAAAGTCATGGTTAAAGTTAGCGCACTTCGTGCCCGAAAAATTGAATAATTGCGAATCGATTTCGACGATCGACTTTTTAATGTCATCGATTTGGGTCAACACTTCGTCTATTTTAGCGATTGTCACGTTTTGGACTCTCGACGAAGAGTTATGGCTATCGAACGATATATCGAATTTGTCATTGTAGTAGTCGTCGAACAGCGAATTGTTAGTCAAAAATGGTGAGGCAATGGGCGTTGTGGGCAGAGGCAGATCCAAATCGGGAAACTCGTCGGTATCGAGTAATCCGCTACCGTTACGTAACCTATACTCGTTAAACTCGATTAAAGGGTTCTGTTTGTTGGCGAAATAGACGGGTTCCAATTTGTTCCCATTCCATCCGAGTAATTGCCAAAATTTGTTGGAAATTCTTTTCATGTTTTTGTTGCGATGGCTTAGTTTGTAGAATAAGTAAGCGCTCGCACCAATTAATAGTATGAAAGATGAATAACGGTTTACTTAAAAAAATGGAAGTTCGTTAAACTAGATATGGCACACTAATATATGCACTAATTATTGGCGCATACTTTCGCCAAAAACAATTTTAATTCAATTTAATAGTTTTTTATTGTTATTCAAAACACCAACTGTTTTTCTATACGCGTATTCCATATGTTAAGTGTTTATGAATACGCGAAATTTTGTCACGGATTAATATTTAATAAATAATAAGCTGATATTTAAGTGACGGAACAACTAATTAAATATGAAAGCCGCTTATTGTGAGGCAGTGTTAGATTACGCCTCTAAACTAAAGTACAGAATACTTCCTGACACAAAAGTTTTACTGTTTGCCAATTTGTTATGGAGTAAAGTTTCGATAAGATAGCATTTAGTATTACATACAGTCAATGCCGTTTATAATACATATAACGCACATTTACAAAAAGAGAAAATTCTTTGAAATGTGTTGATTTTTTTGACATATTCAGTGTAACACATTTTCAATCTTTTATTTTATTTCTTTATGGTATAATAATCATACGAATTATGAGTTTTCACTATTTTTTAATCTATTGAATTTTTTAAATTATATTATTCGTTTTGTTCGTGTCTGGAATTGTTAGCGTTTCTAAGCAAATTTATTTTTGACAAATGTTTTATTCATTCATGGACTTAAAACAAATACATTATTGTTTTATGCCTCAATGTGTCATCATTTCCGGAATTTTTTTTATCAAGACACACATTTTCAAAACATTTACGAAGAAAAATTTTCAATTATGTCAGAGCATATAATAAAAAATATTGACATATTTCTGTTTTGAATTAAAACGGCTATTAGTCACAAAAAATATCAAACATAATTTTTACTCATAGCCTGAAAACTTGGGAACTAATTCTATGTTTTTATTAATATTTATAAATATCCTCTATTTATTTACATATCGATCATGCGATATGGAGAATAGTTTAAGAAACGTTTATAAATAGTTACCCTAAACTAATATTTATTCGGTATTTTAAATCAACGAAATAATTTAAGGTTAAATATTACTTGAGTATTAGTTTGTGAGAATTTTAAAAACTTTGTCTAAAAAGTTTATAATATATTTAATTAGCTAAATATCAGCACATTTATAATATCTAATAATCCAATTCCCCTTTTCATAAATTTAAGGTTTAGCTTATTGTACATTTATAATGAACGATTGACTTTCTTAATTAAAAATTATACTTACACTGACTTTCTTGTTTGACATCGAGAATAGATCCACACGATGGACAGTACGTGGATGTATGATAGGAACCGATTAAGGAATATTCAAATGTTTGCAAACAAATCAGTTGTTTCGTATCCATTATTAAGTAGAGTTATTGTCGACTGATGTGTACCAGTTGTTATGAAATAAGTTTCAGAAAAAGTAGTCTATTATTTAAATTGCTTAACAATAAATGCAATGACATTATTTGACTGAAATATTTTTTATTAAATTACAGGAGCGATGATAATACTGAATTTTCAATCCATATCTAATCAGCTAATTCTTTCAACATGAAACATAGCAGCAGCGCTACGCGACGCGATAATCGAGTAACAAAAAGACGTCAAGAATTTGCACTAATTATTTGGGAGAGCATGATCGCACACGGTTTCTAAAATAATATTAATTCACACACTGTTTTAGTAAATCTGGCGCAATCAAAATCGTTTGCCCTCTGCTTTAGATGTGTTTCGTAATAGTTTGCGCTAAAACTACAATAACATTCGCTATAAACATATCCGTTTCTAACCTTATTGTATTTAACACATCAGTTGTTGAATCTCTAGCGCACCACTACTCTAGTTTTAATTTTAAATCACACCGTCTATTAAGCATAATGTACTATTTTTTTCGCCTCAAAAATGTTACTCAACTACTCTCGACTTATTTTTTTTAAACATTCGTATTACGTTAGTTAATAAGACGCGCCTTCAACTGTTTAATGAAAGCGTTTGTGTTGTTGCGTGATATTTAAAGAAGAGTAAGATAAACTTTTACTAGTTGTATATTTTTCTTCTAAACTCAAGACTTACGGTTAGTGTTAGTCACTAATCGCGTTCACTTAATGCTATTTCATTCCGTTTTGGTTATATTTAGCACTGTAAATATACGTTTATCGCTCTAACAAGTCTTTTTCTCCTAAAATGTTTGTCATGCAATGTCTATGATATTAAGTCATTCGCAATGTTTATTAAAGTTTTGCATTTAAGTATTTTTTACTAGACATGTGTAAGACAATGAAACAATACGATTAATTTCATCATTGTTCTAAAAAGCGTTTAGAAAAAAATAAATATGAGCTATTAATTTTATAAGTTAAAGTTAAGTCAAGTTATAAGTTAAAAACAATAGTTAAAATTTATGAATATAATATTTTACTTACAGGACTTAATAGTTAAAACTTTTATTAAATATTTTAAGCGCATTAAACAGAAAAAAATTGAAATAATATGTTGGTAGTTTGAATAAATAATTTCATTTACATGTTTCTAAACATTATATTTGCACATAATATGATTTTAATTTACATAAAAAATCAATTTATTTATAAAGAAAAATTTGATGATTTCATTTATTAATTAAGCATTTAGTTCTACAAAAAATAATTTATACGCTAATTAAAAATAGTAAATAACCTGAAAGATTTTACATTTTGAACTGCTTGATAATACTGGAGTCTCAGAATTAGAATTTTTGTTGTATATTACTAGTGCAAGAATGCTAAGTAAAATTCTAGTAAAATTCTAAAAATAAACGTAAAAGATAGGGAAGAGTGTGCTCCGCATTCGATTTTATTTTTAGTAATGCATAGATTAGGGAAGCGGTTCTGTCCGCGAAAATAATACCATTGTCAATGTTGGCACTCAGTTAGTTATCTACTTTCAAGCGTACGTTACGTAATATTATTTCGTTAACTGAGTTATCATATGTTCTCCAGATGCACATATAAATTCTAAATGTCATCTCTGTTGACGTGTTTGACATTGAATTGAAGTAAGTAAAACAAAGTTTATAAATTTATAACAGAAATTTTTTCGAAGTAAATTTTTTTATTTAATTAAAATTATTTTTAAGTGTAATGCTATAAATGTGTTATTGAACGGAACACAATTATTTGCGTTATTATACGATAAAAGTATGCAAAAAAAAAATCTTTTCTATCAAATGTGCCATCACTTTGGATGACAACACACAACTCATTGATGACATTGCATTTGAGGTTAAAAAACATTATGTATCGGAAAATCGCTGTATAGCTTAAAAAATGGATTTGTTTGCCAATAATTTCGTGGAATACTATTCCAGCGATCGATTTATTATGTCTGTGGCATACGTGCCGTTTGAGCTGTGGAGCAAAATCGCTAATGAGTTTGCTGAACTTTAAACAAATCCCATATTTATTTATACGAACGATAAATAATTAATGAAGAAAAATTGCCAACTATTTATAAACTATTTTTTTCCAGAAGATTTTGCGTTTCGATATTTTATTTCGTTATTTTCTCGTTTAAAAATGTTACAGGGAAAAAAATAATTTTGAGGAAATGTTTTTTGTATGACTTTTAATTTAAGATTTTTTTATGAATTATTACATTTAATTAATATTTGGGGAAATAATAGCCAAAATACTCATTTTATACATCTAAAAAAGTAAAATTCTTAAATCAGTATAGTCTCAACTTCAGCAAGAAATGTTCACCGTTAATCTAAAATATTCATATCAGACTCCAAAATCGCCAGATTAACCGGTACGAAAAGGTATTATCCCTCCACCGCCATAACCGCCACCATAACCGCCGTTGTAACCGCCAAGTCCTCCTCCATAGCCACCATAACCTTCGTAGCCTCTGCGAAGAAAGCCGGCTTCAGAAGTGGCAAACAACACCACAACAATAAGGACTAATAATAATTGGCAAAGTTGTTGTTTCATTTTTTCAAATTTCAGAGTAATCTTTTTTAATATGACAGTAAACGGCAAAAATTTAGTGTAACTTGAAAACTTCCAAAATTGTTTCCTTTTATAGAACTATGGGTGGAAGTTACAAAATCTATGGCTCATTTCCACTGTACTCTCTAAGTCATATTTTACAGTCATAGAACAGGATTTTGCTTTATTTAGTAAAAGTTACAATAGAGAATTTTTAGCTCATTTGCTTTTTTAATATCCATCTTCCATTAAAAGTAGGTTCATAGTAAACTTTTAATCTAAGAAGCTTTAATTTGGTCCAATGTGAATATATGGATCTATTGTTTTGTTAAATCATAAATTTCTAAATGTTAAAAATGTTAACCAAAAGCATTTAGAAATATCAGAATTATAATAAGTGTATGCTATTAAATATAAATCATTACTTTAAATGTTCAGATTATTTTGTGGCCAATTTAAAATTAAATTTAGAAGAAATATTAGTTTAAAATAATTTTAATTACGAATATACAAATCGAAAATTAGTTAATTGTCAAACACAATTGATTAATATTTATTATGCCAAATTAATTAATTAATGTTGTGTTGTCTCTCAATCGCAACTAATATTTATTCGGTATTTTAAATCAATAAAATAATTTAAGGTTAAATTTTACTTTAGAAGAATTCTAAAAACTTTGTTTATGATAAAGGTTTATGATATATTTAATTAGATAAATATTAGTATATTGTCTGATAAACCATTTTATAATTTTAAGGTTAGCTTTTTCTACATTTATATTAAATGAAAATAGAAAAATATAGTTACACTGACTTTCTTGTTTGACATCGAAAATAAATCCATACGATGGACAGCACGTTTGAAACCGATTAATGAATATTAAAATGTTTACAAACAAAGCAGTTGTTTGTAACCATAATTAAGTAGAGTTATTGTTGACTAATGTGTACCAGTTAATATGAAATAATTTTCATAAAAAGTAGTCTATATTTAAATTGCTTAACAATAAATTTAATAAATTATTTAACTGAATAAAACTTCCAACTATTTATTAACACATTTTACCAAAATATTTTGCTTTTGATATTTATTCGTTATTTTTTAGCATAAACATGTAGAAAGAAAAGTAGTTCCTAAGAAATATTAATTGACTAGACTTTTAATTAAAGATTTTTATGAATTATTACATTTAATTAATTTCGGGGAAAAATTATAGCCAAAATACACATTTTTATAAATTTTAAAAAAATAAAAATTCTTTAATCAGTATAGAGTTAAC
>JAQIXJ010001625.1:0-19567 GCA_034700185.1 Phthiracarus laevigatus | reverse complement strand
TTAACGCAACGCATATGAGTATTGCAGTGAAACAAAAACTGAATGTCCTTAGCATGAAGTCCAAAAGGGTTGTTAACAACGCTAATAGCAATGTTAAGCAGGACCATATGTGTCATTGATGACTAAAAGCAATGATAACATGTCCAATAGAAATGATTTTTACTGTAAAAATTCTTAAAAGGCTATTGTATTTTGGAATAGAAGTACGTTTATATGGTTTCCAAAAAATTAGTTGCTTTTGTTTGACAAATTGAGAACCGAATTCGATAAACATTGGCGTAACACTTAAGTTTAGCAATTTTTTCGATAGCAATACACACAAATGATCGATAATTAATTACTGCTAAAATAACAAATATTTATAAAACACTTACGCATGAAAGCAATCAAACGATAAAATGTCGAAATGAATCAAATAAGTATTTTGGAGGAACCAGTACAGCATAATAGCGTTAAAACGAGTAAACTGTTGGCAGTAAGCACTTTCAGATGTCTCTCCCATTCGGAAACATTTTCGTTCATCGCTTATTCATTTGAGTATGAGAATCGCTTGCATTAAATATATTTTACGCGTCTTTACATTTTATTGCTGCAATTTGTCAAAACATTTTTTGCGAACTGTTACTATTGTAAAACGTTATAATTATTATAATGAATATAGATTTATTCACATCATCTTTAGTATACTATTAAAAATGAAAACAAGTTATGGTAACTACAGTATACGTTGCATTAATGAAATATATTTAAAAAAATCTAACAGAAATGTTTTCTGTAAATTTGAGAAATTATTTTGCTAAACAATACGCCGTATTTTCTGCTTTGATCATAAATTTTCATTATCTTTACGCTTTAAACATCATTTTAGACGATTAATTATTTAGAATAAGCTCGTTAATCGCATTGTTGTAAAGATGTGTTACATTGTTTATATTTTCTTGTGGTTTTATACAATACATAGCTATTTATATACACTTATTTATTCATTAGTATCGTAAACTAATTTAGTCGTTTATTTTGTAAATAAACCTTTATTGTAGCAGCACTTTATTTACCATTTTTAGTTTTGGTCCTGTTTTACGTACAATTTTTCCCGAATTTAATAACAATTTTTTCATACAAACTTTCTACTTATGATTATAATTAATGACAACTTTTTACAACTTTGTTTTAAAAAATATGAATACTTCGAAAAACAAACAATCGTTTTTAAATTGGGTTCATATCTTATTGCCACTTATCGTTGGAATCGATTGTCTTCTTGGCTGCAGTTTAACCTTTTGCAGTCTTTCCCTCATTTTATCGTTAATAGGGGTTTTCGTGTCGATGTCGTTGTCAAACAAAAGCGGCGGCAAAACATTGTCGTGAAAAGCACCGTAAGTATTACCCGCAGGCTTATAATTGGCCACAACTATCAATTTCCCGTGTCTGGTCCTCGCTTTGCCAATTCCGAAATATTTGCTGTCTTTCCATATTAATTGTGTAAAATGATCTGAAGAATTGGGTAGTTTTAAGTTAATTATACAGATGTATTGATTTCCAAAACTTAAACTTTGCTATAAACTACCGTATTTTAATCAAAAATCTGTTTACGTATGCGAACTTTTTTTTAAGTAAAAGCTTACAGTATCTGTCAGTTCAGAGAAGTTTTTAAATAAACTGCTAATAGGAGTTGACATTTGTTGCAAATATAATACTCGCTGGAATTTAGGTGCGATAACAAAATTATAATATTTTTTAAATAAACAAAATTTATGAAAGAGAGGGGCAGTTATTTTTAGCGCACTTTGCTTTTATAAAAATTGCTAGAAATTATATTCTCACTTAACTCAATCTCTAATAAAACTGAATATTTTATATTTTTCGGCTAAAATGAAAACAGTGTTCTGAACATAAAACTTTTTTAAGTAAAAGTATTCGGAGTGTAAATGTGTATTAAAATTTAATTATATTAAAAACACAGCGAGTGTGTGCTTACTTGCGTGTGTGTGCAGTAAGTTATGATCCAATGAAAAATCATACGCATCCATATAATTATACCAATATTTTACGATTTCTTCTGCTAAAATAATAAAACGAATCTGCTAATTTGTTTTAATTTTAATGGTCAATTTTAATTTATGAAATATTTTATAATGACTAAAGTTTTTTTATTAAAGTTAACAAACTTTGATTATATTGTAAATCGAAGGGTTTGATAAAAGAGGGGTTTAATTTTATTTGCTAAAATTAAAATAGTTTAAAAAATAAATTTTAATAATATCAACTGAATAAACTGAAACGCTTCATAAGCTTAGGTATAAAATCATAGACTAATGCATTTTAGCCTTTCTTTTGAATTGGACCTACAGTTGATTAGAGCATAAAAGTATTGACCAGCCTTGAGGGCAAAAACAGAAAAAAAACTGAAACGCAAACACTATGATTGATGAAAGAAGAAAAAAGATGATAGAAAAAAATTCAATCAAAAAGTATATTTTGATAAAATGAATACAGTATGTAATGTGCGCAAATTAAAACGCATAGAATCTAACGTTATGTACGTTACTGTAAGTCTTCCAAATCATAATCAAAGTTTTTGTGTGTTAGTAATAATAATTTCGATTGAATATGTTAATATTAATAAGTTTTATTTTCGTTTCGTTTGCTAAATAGAATCCTTATAACGGTATTTATTTTGGCAAACATATATAAATATATATTAAATATTTTGGGCAAAAAAAATGTAACTGAAACTAGTATAATGTAATGGTTTACCACTTGGATCAAACTCGGAATAATAGGACCATTTAGAGAGTAAATTTTCTCCAATGTCTGGTTCGTTTCGATGATAGAATGAGTCAGTGTGTGAGAGATGATTGGCCCAAAACTGTGCTCTTTGGCACAAATCAAGTGATAATAAAAGCGGTGGTACGCCGTGATGGGAGCGGAGAATGTTATGCCATTGTAGTGAGTGAAGCACAAACTCGCTCTTCGAATATGACGCACTTCGCACCGCGTCATTGTAGCATAATTGCGCCGATCTTTTGATATAAACCTTTAATGAAAACTATATCGTTATTAAACTTTATTTTGTTCCATTTAATGAACGTGTTTACTTCGTGTTAATAATAAAATGCGTTATACTCTACTGTATTGTCAAATAGGGGAAAAAAACAATTTACTAGATAAAACATTAATTCAACGGATATGCGGTGTATATTGCATACAAAATGTTTCGTTAAAAAGTTGATTGAGTTGTGTGCTAAACGTTTGACATATAAAAATAATGTATTTTCCCGTATACAGCTTGAAGTTCACTATTCTTTAAATTTCGATAACAATTATTGATTTAATCCCATTTTTTAGAAATTCAAATTAGATATTTACTGCTATAATAAAAAATTCCGAAAGTTTTACTGAATTTGCATAACAATAGAATACCGTAATATTCTTTTGAATTCACTCTATAAATAAATAGTATTACGTATTATAACATCAATGTTATTTTAATATAAACATGACCACTTCGCTAAAATTTGTTTAAAAATTCGCTGAACTAATTCAATTTTAACAATAAAATTAATATTGAATGATACTTTTTATAAATCCAATTTTCCACTACAGTGGCAAAGAATTATTTTCCAAATTTCGTTTAATGCCGTTTCCCTTTGTTATTTAAGCAAAAGCCATTATTAATTTTTATTAATCATGGGTTTGTAGTTATTGATTTGTATTTATAATTAATGTTGAAAAAAACACAAGTTTTTATTTATAATTTATTCAATATTTCTGTAGTAATGGAATTTGTTCTCGTTTGTAAACCATGTTTAATAGTATAGCGTTAACGTCAATAAATATATAAATACAGGATTAGTTGGTAATTTACAAGTTGTAAACATAAAAGAGTATTATAGAATAATGGTTAGTTTTATTACATAAGAACACGTGACACTGCAGGCGGTCGGTCTATGATTAACCGTAGACCGTAGAAGTTCAGCACAAACAATATAAAATAAATGTATCAAATAAATTTGATAAAAACGATAAATACAGTTTAAATTAGCGGCATTTATTATAGTGTAAAACTAGTCCAAAATTAAAATAATTTTGCAGGAGTCATATTTATCCAGTTGTGGTAACAATTGTGCGAATTTGAGTTGCTATTTTTCATATGCATTTTGTTTTACAGTTCGTAGTTTGAACTTTAAATAATTTTATCTTGTTTTAGTAATTGAATTCAAATATATTTGAGTTCGATATAAATTGAAATTGCATACAAAATACAATAATTAAATTATCTAAAGTGAAAATAACAAAAAAATTTGAAAATCTAGAAAAGTGAATGTATTATTTGGTGGAAAACGGAAATTAATGTTTGATACTGTAATATTAATATTAATTATTACGGAATAATGGCACTTAATTAATTTTTATAAAATACAATTGTTAACATAAACGAATTTATAAACTTTTGATAATTTTACTCAACCAACGCCAATTTCAAGTAACAATTATAAATATTTTAAATAACGGTTTAGAAAATGTTTAATTTAGGAAAATTGTTAACACTTGATTAAATCAATAGTTTTTGAATTTTAGTTTCCAGTATAGTTTTAAAAATGTATAATAAATGCTAAATAACATTCCACAAAAATTGTAAATATCCAATAAACGGCTAAAATATTAGAATTAATAAGTTTTATTTTACCAGATAAACATTTGAAAATACCAATCATTTTTGGAAATGTGCATTTAATCACAAAATCCATTTGTTCCATAAAATTAAATTCAAAACATGCCATAAAAATAACGTTTAGTATTTCGATTTCTTTTTTCACTGTCTCTGATATAAATTTTCAAAACCTTAAGCAATACTTTAAAGCCAAACAAACAGACAGACTAATCCAAATTTATGACTACTTATAAGATATTACAAAAATCTAAAATGGTTTGCCATAAAGTATTTAAAAAGTTTAGAAATTTTCTAAAAGTTGAAGTTTTCACAAATATATTTTGATTTCCGCGCAAAATTGATCTATAATAGTTTAAATAGCATGTTAATTGTTAATTGGCTTTAGTAAAGTTTCTCATTATTAAGAATCCAACTAAGTTTTGAACTTATTCATGACTCATATTCAATTATCAAGAAATAGTGTGTTCCATTTTCCTTGGTTATCCGTGAAATATACCGTAAGATAGAAAGATAGAACTGGCAATTAAGTATAATGACTCAACTTTAATCTGGTAAAAATAATAATCCTTGTCTATAAATTTTTGATGTTACGTTTATTTTGATGTTTTTGATGTTAACCTTAATTAATTTCGTATTAGCAGATATTTATTATATTTTTTAAATGATTAAAAAGATATCCCGATATTATAAATTTTATAAATTGATAAAATTTTCCATTGCTTTGTCAATATTTCTTGTAATAAAATATTTGCCTTTCGTCATTATACTTGTGAACAGAATAACAAATTCTATAAAGAATTCCGGTTTTTAATTTCAGAATTTATTCGAATCTTCGAATGCATTTCAAATAAATATATAATTTATACAAACTCTTATTTCCGTATTCAAAATCTTTTATAATGATACCCACTCACACTCAGTTTTTTTTGTCTTCAAAAACAGACCCCATCAAAACTTCTTGCTAAAAATACTCTAATTTCTAAGTACAAACAAATTATAAAAGTATGTTCAATAAAAAATGTTTGCTTTACAAATTATAGCTAATAGTTATTTAGTAACAATAATGGCAGGTACGGTATTAATATTATAATAGTATCTTTTTAAGAAAAAAACTTATTCTACTTTTATATGAAGTTGTCAACAAATATGGGTGATATGGTTGTTAATGCAACAAAAGAATAAGTTATGAAAGAATAGTAAAAATAAAAATGCCTCATTAGTATCATAATAAAAAATGATGTTATAGTGGAAAAATATTTTTTCTATTGTTTGAAACATATTCTCTAAAAAGTAATTTATATGCTAATATTAGACTCAAATTATTAAGAATTTCCGTTTTTTATTGGACAAAACTTGTCAGAATGTATCACAACAATCGATCAAAATTTTATCATCATTTTTGAAACATTAGTTATTTTTCAATACACCAGAAAATGGCAAACCATGAAAATTCATTCAATAACAAAAAAATTCAATTTTTCTTTTAGAATTTTTCTTGTGAGTAAAGTTGATTTATAACTTTTCACAGACCATTTCATAAACTCGCATTGAATCTCCCAGATTTTTTACGGCTTTACAGCAAGCCTTACATACAATTTAAATCGAATTTTTATTTCTATTAAAGTAATTTTAATATTATATAATTATGATCTATAAAAAGTTTTCAATCAACTTTCCGTTTGACCATTACTATGCCATTGGTAATGGATATAAATCGTAACGTTTTATTGGAAAATGTTTTTTTTCAGTAGAGAACGATAATGTTTATGCGTATTTGTTTTGGAAATAGAACACGAAAATTTTATCCTAAATAAGTAAACTTTATTTTGAGAGAAAACTAACTGTAACTATACTTAACACGCGATCGTTTCCCAATAAATAGTTCATTTCTGGAATATAAACAACCAGTTAATCACAGTATTTTTAACGTACGGCAAAAATTTAGGTTTATTACTGAAAAACTAAAAGCTATTTGCAACAGCTTTACATGTTTACTGTAAATGTTTATTTTCGAAAACTTTTCAGTAACAACTATTCAGTTATGCTATTTTAATTGTAAATCATCGTAGAGTTCATAGACATCTCTAAAGGCGTTATGAGTGCATAATTAGTTAAAAGCTTTTTTCTTTTTCAGATTATTAACCGTACTGTTAGACTATTAGCATAAACAAATTGTTTCGCTCAATTCTTTAAGCAAAAGCAATGGAGTTTATTGACTTACAAACGTTATATTTCGGCTTTTTTTTATTATTGATTCCATACTTTGGGGTCAAAAAAATTATCTAGACACTCAAACAAGCGTATTATACAATGAGAGAATAAAGAATTACTGTATTTTTGGAAACTGCTACGACTGCTTTTATGAATAAAAAGATAATAAAATATTTGTCACAAATAAAAACTTCAGCTTTTAGAAGCTAAACTTTGACATTTTTGCGGATCAACCGGATTAAAGGATAACCGTCTAAACATTTGTCTTATTTTTGTTTTTTTGCTAATAATAGGAGATTTTTTTATATATTTATGGTTTAGAAATCAAAATAAAAACCTAAAAATACTTTAGGTTTTATAAATATTATGCGCATTCAAAATAAAGTTTTCATGCAATCAATACACGATCGATATCTACATCTATGTAGAAATGTTATGAATTTTCTATTAACTTGTTTTGAGAAGAAATAAGAAAACTATAGTATAAGTAATGCATTAAAATATCGTATAGTATAGGTTACAAAGAATTTTATTATTACTCGTAGGAATTCTCTAACAAAACAATGCACACTTAAGCAAAAACAGAAACAAAAAATTTTCTTAAATAACTCTAACAATAATTTATTACGAAACAAATTTAATTTGTAGACACTTTAGTTTGATTGGTTTAAGTGATTTTCGAGACTTGACTAAAAAACTAAAACTGAACGACAGATTTACGATCACAGACACAGATAAATTGATTAATAAAAACGGTTTAATTAGATAACAACATTGATTGCTACTAAAACTGATTACCTTTTTGCCAATAAGCGAAGTGACGCTATTTTCTTCACTAGTGCTGGCATTACTACTGCGTTCTTCCTCTTGCTTCGAACACGACGGCATCGATAGCATATCGAGTTCGTCTGTGGGTGAATGAGAGTCCATTTTAAAGACAATACCGCTCGAACCAGAGTTACGGTTACGAAAGTTCATTAACAACCGAAGTTCGTGCAACTTTCGATGAATATAGTCCATTGTACAAACAGATTACCATTTAGAATAATTTAATGGCCAACTCAGTCAATAACAATTAATGAGCAAATTTTTTGTTTCATTAAAGTCAATATTGGTATTAAACTTATATTGAAGTTTGTTTAAAATAAAAAATCTCACGATTTTATTTTAATATATTCTTAGGAAATCGCGCGTCGAATATAATCTCAAATAAGGGATATTTATATTAGTTGCGCAACAAAAAAGCGGTCTATAAGTTATGTGTCATTAAAAGTTATCCCACTCTTCTTGCGATGCTCTCAGTCAACAACATCGACTACATCTCTCCAATCGCTTTTGATTACTTATATACTCTTATAGACTTAGCATCCAATAGACCATCCTGTTTATTTATAAAAAATAAAGTTTAATAGAGATAGTTCTTACTTTTTTTTTGGTATAAAAATAAGTAAAATTCGCTTTTTATGACGTAAACTTTCTCGAAAAAAAGTTTGCATTTCAGTGAACAAACTAAAAAAAGTGGTGAAAAATCTTCACCATTAGAAGATCTTTTATACTCTGGTTATATTCACTGCCAGTGTGTGTGTGTGTATGTGTTATGCGATGTGGATACGATTTACTTTGAATTTATTAAACTCAATTTATTATAATATAATAACAAATTTTTTGGTATATTATATAATAGAAATAGAAAAGCAAATAAGATTTAAAATTTTAGTTATCATAGAACGAGCGAAAGTTTTTATTATTACTGTATATATACATCTATAATAAGCGTGTATATATAGAATATACATTATGCTATATATTCTTTACTCTATAATAATAAATCATATCCAAAATATTAGCCACATATATTTAAAAAGTTTAAAATATTTTAAACTTTAGAGCAATAACACTGTAACTAGTCTTGCAATAAATACACAAAATCTAAGTTTATAGCAATCCTTTGTCAACGCCAATATCAAATATAAAACCGAAAATTTAGCAAAAGAAAAGAAACTTTACATCGAATGAGTTATTCCGCAAAATCACTGTTTACGGATGCGATATAACCAGTGTTGCGAGTGATATATGACCAAAAACTTGACAATAAATTTATTAGCTGGAAACAACTT
This sequence comes from Phthiracarus laevigatus, assembly GCA_034700185.1. NCBI lineage: Eukaryota > Metazoa > Arthropoda > Arachnida > Sarcoptiformes > Phthiracaridae > Phthiracarus > Phthiracarus laevigatus. The sequence goes on along the minus strand of JAQIXJ010001625.1, from coordinate 10,564 downwards.
TTAGCGTCAGCGCTATCATACGTCGCCCTATCCTAAGATTAACAATTTTTCTTATTTAATTGCATCATATAAATTCTGATTACCCCACTGGTTGTTAAATTCTGATCATAAGATTTATAACTTTGCCCCAAATTCGATCACAATTGTGCTGACGACAGAGCGTGCACTTTTTTCGTTGCAATTTTTTTGGAAAAAAATTGTCGAAAGAAAAAATCTCTGTCGCATCAAAAAACAACGTAAAACATCGGCGAAATACAATGCATTAAAATAATTAAAAATAAAAAAATTAAACGCATAAACTTAACATAACAGTCACATAAAAGACACGAACGTAAAAGAGCGATAAAAAACAGAAAAAATTATTCGACGATAAAAAATACTCGAAAAAGAGAGTAAAAGATGAAAAAATGATCACACTATACCTTTTAAAAATTCGCTCAAATAAAATGGATCGAGAAAACAATAAAAATTGGAAATTGTTGTTTTATCGTGAGCGTGAGAGAAGAGATAAGTTTAATTTAATGTTTTTCGAGTTAAGAGTGATGATTCCCAAATGGATATTATTTATGGCAGCGAAAAAATCAACTGAAAACTTTTTTGCCGATCAGATAACGCTCCGCAACTTATTGCCTAATGGTACACAACAAAAACTGCAACGAATTTGTTGCCTCGCTTTTTATTAACAAAGTTAATAATAACTGATAATATGATATACAGTAGAAGTTAATTAATTGATAAAAATATCCAAACAACCACTGGATCTAATTATTATTAGCTCCTATTATCAGAGTATTTTAAGCACAAAATAAAGCGAGAAAAAAATTCCATTCAATGGTTACTAACGTTTCCTGAAGCACCAGAAACTCGTCACTAGATTAAAAAATAACAGAACAACATACGCCACGCGATCATTGCAAAACTGAAACACACGAAAAAATGTGTGACCGAACCCAACATCTCATGCGCCGTTGAAAAGGCGAAACGTCTACACAACTGTTGTTTTCTTCAGTTGTGGAAGCGTTAAAAATATTCCGTTACGAAGGAAAACAGACACACACACTCTTCTCACTCACTCACTCAGTCGCTCACTCAAACTTTAGCGCTTTCATGCCATAACGCAATAAATATTTCGCTTTAAGAAATATTTTTGTTATTATTAATATATTATTATATTCATAATAAATTATAGCATGTTTTTGGTAGCTTTTATACGTAAAAGTGGGTTGAAAATATTTAGCCATTAAATATTTAATGGCTTCCCGAAATATAAAACAAAACTTAGCTTTAGTGAGCTTATAGTTAATGTTAGTAATCCAACATTTTCTACGTAAATTAACAAACTTTTAGAATAACGGAAAAATCCACTAAAAATTATAATAATCTTTAGCAACAATAACAAAAACTCATTATTCCAAAGTACGGGTAAAATTTTGTTTATAATTAAAGTGCTTTGAAAATCCGAAGAAAAAAGCGTAAACAGTTAAAGAAAATTTTTAGCTCGCGTTAAATGATTAAAAAAGTAAGGCTCATAAATACGCCAGACTGTCTGTCTCTTCTTTGAAACTGATTGAGTAAACAATTGATTAAAGATTATAAACTTACGGATAAAAATAAATTATCATTTAAAATTAGAAATGTTAGTTAAACAAGTCCAATGCATGATTGATATGTTAAAACTTTAAATGCTAGAAGTTAGCTAAAATCAGATAATAGATTTTTAATTATGAAATTCTCTAATGACTGAGAATTCTCTACGAGGGAATTAATTTTTAGTCAGTATTTAAAATATTCTTAAATTTATGCGATAGTATTCTTCACTGTTTACAGTACACTTTGTGAAACTTATAATATTAGCAAATGTTCATAAGTTTTAATTGAATCTTTGAAATAATAAACAAAATATTAAAGAAGTTTTACATAACTTCCATTCCTTTACTGTTAAAAGAAAGTTTTGCGAAAAAAATCCTTAAGCTATAAAAATGTTTCACCAAATAAACAAAACACTTGTATAAATAAGTGAAACTACTTAATATAAGATACTGACTGTATGAATAACAAAGAAAAAGAGAAGTAGTAATAATATTCGGTATTCAGTCGTCAGTTGAAAGCTATTCACTATTTTCCTAGAATGTTTAGAATTTTTCAATTAAAAGTTTACACTTTAGGTTATTTTTAATTTTAGTTTAAACATTGATAGTTTAAATGACACCATTTTCACTAATTTGAGCAAAAACATTAATTTTGTCAAAAAATGACATTCGGATTTATTGAATTTTTTGACATAAAGAACTGCTCATATGATTAGTTTCAAAGAAAATTAAATTTTCAAATTTATAAGTTTTATATGATTAGTTTTAATACGATAATAAATATATTGATTTGCTACGTTGTACTATAAATTTATATGTGCTTACAATAATTTATTCTGTAAGAAATACAAGACCACAGTATCTCATTGTTTCCGCGACTACTGTTATATAATAAATTTAATAATATCTTTGATTCTCTAAATATTCTTTCGTAACAATATAGAGTGATGTAAGATAACACCGTAAAATCATATTTGTTGCTTACGAAAAAGTTTTCCGAAATTCAAAACATAACGTGATTAATTTAGTAAAAGCGAGAAACACTCATGAGAGATGTTAACGCTAAATATAGTGGAGTGTCGCGAGAATAGAACTTGAATCGTTATCTACTATGGTAGGTAAGGGTCATTTTGTTTAATAAAATGTCAGATACGATCCGTCATAAACAGGATAAGTTGACCATAAAAACCTGTGTAGGTGTTCGAGTGGAGTTTACTTAAGAGCTTATAATTTTGCGGATAAATCATTGGGGTTTAAAAGCCAGCCAGAAAAAACACTTCAAATTTCGGTGACAAAATATACATTTATTGGGAATGAAAAATGATGTGCGCGAACAGTAGCTAAAAGTTTGAGTTAAAAATAATTCGATAATTAGGCTTAGAAAAACTATTTTGACAGACATGTTTCGATTTATTCCCAGTGACATTTAATGTACAAACCATAAAATAATTTGAAATTTGCCAAAATTATTTACTCAAAGAATTTTAAAAATATTTTAATGTATGTAAATAACTTACGCTACTTAATCAATATTTAAGGGGTATAACTATAATTCATTTAAATCGTTGCAGTGACATTAACCAATACGAAATCGTTTGAAAAATTTTGACAATTACCGGAGTCTTAAAATAATTTTTCTTATTAGTCTAGAAACAAGAACGACACATTTATTGAGAGCTAATTGTTTTATAGGTTGATGCACATTATGTTAAACGACTATATTATTTTTTAAACCCATGATGTCATAAGCCACTGCAAACAGGAGATCTGTTATGGCCGAAACAATAAGCTCGACTAAGAGTATTCAAATGAGTTATCAAATTTTTAATTTTTGGAATTCCATAGTTTAAAAATAATCATAAAAATGGGAATAAAAAAGTAAAGATTGGCAAGTTTATGTTCACGAATGATCTAATATTTTAAATATTTAGCACAAGCTGAAATTTATAAGTATACAAAATGCGTGGACAAATAAACGCGACAAACATTATCAAATCCAATAACTCAACTTTTCTAAGAGAAATTGAGCTATATTTTTTGGCAACAATAGGTATTAATTAAACTCAAAAAATAATTATGTTATTTTAGTAACCTTCGCTTGAAGCTTATGCTTCAAATCATCTTTAGAAACATAAGATTATGGAAAACAATAATGGGAAACATAGTTTGGACTTTCAGCACTAAAAATGGAAAAATTTACGGGCCATTCTTTTATTGATGATATGGCAAAATCTAAAGCTCGGCTGAATATAAAGCTAAGAATTTTATATTTTAGAGATTTAAGTTCCACCTCAAACCTGCATGTTTTTATAGCTCCTTGCGATATATTTGCTTTCATTTTAAAGTACAGTATCATCATTTTATTTTTGTGAGGATTGGACTATTTAAACCTTCAAAAGTTTAATTTATATGGAGTCTAAACTCCTTGAGCTAATCTTATTATTTTTGAGCTTATTTCTATAAACGCATTTATATATTTAGATGTAATTAAATTCAAACTTTGATGATCCATAAAAAACAAACATTTATATCTGTATAGGGCTTGATGTAAAACTAGAATAGAATTTCTATCAATAGTACTTACCAATAGAGCCATTAAAGTAAAGTTTTAATAAAATTCAAAAGCATAGACAAATAGTTGAATGCTTGTTATATTATATATTTACAATAAGCTAAAAGCTTGTCACAGTAACTATTATGGTGTTAGAAACTTGTGGAGTGGAGTCCAATTTAGGTATATTTTTAATCAACAAAATAGCGTGTTTTCGTATTAGAAGCTTAACAGAATATTCGCTTTTATCAAATCAATTTTTTTATTTTCGTTGCAATAACAAACAACACTTTAATAAGACATTTTGAGAGAACTGTTTGTTGCATAAGTAGTGAATACAATTACAAATACAAATACAATACTCCATTCGAAGAAGATTTTCATAGCGAAGCACTTGAATTATAATAGTCTATACACAATACAGTACATGACGAAACATGTTGCTGCTGTTACTTTCCACATAAAGACCTTAACCTTGGTATACATCGATCAGTGTATGAACAAGAATATTCTTTTAAAATATTTTCTTGTTCTTTATTGTATTACTCATTATTCAAATATATATTATTATTTCAAGATTCAAAACTATAAGTTATATTTCTAATCAATAAAGAGAGAAAGAGAGAAAATATTGCAATAGTATTATGTATTATTGTGCAATTGATAAGCAAGCTTAACGATAATAAAGATATATTGTAGTTGTTTCCAAAATGAAATACATTATGATTAATGAGTGTTCGACCAAATCCAACATCAATAACCTCATCAAACTATGAAATGCTGAAATATTGTATAATTTTAACGGATTCAAAACTAAATATAATAGAATAGCATTTCAAACTAAAGTAAACAAACAATATTTTGTTAATCGTATTATCGGTAGAATTATGCAATTTATATATTAAGAAGTTTTACTAAGTTTGTTATTTAGCATTAGTAGAATAAAAATATTATTACGGTAAAGTTTAAGACTCTCACTGTTCACTCACTATATCCCAAATACAATTTCAATGAAACATGTATTGAGCATTTGCGACAGACAAATATCTCAAATTTATAAACTTACTATGCTTTAAGCAAAGCTAATGTGAAGTTAAATAAGTTATGATAAAAAATAACAACTTTAGGGTATTTAAGTAGTTTTACTTTTTTAGCGGAATAAAATTTTAAACGCATTAGTTTATTGACTCTTAGTGTATAAGCATAAATGTGATCGTTCTCATACTGAAGTAAACATCTTTTAATCATATAATAGGCATTAATGAAAATGTTTATGTTTCCAACGCCTCCGTAATTTCCCAAACAATGCTCGTAATAGATCGTGTAAATAATTATTTATTCAAACTTAAAAAATGTTAAACTAATTACAATTCCATTGAGGATCAAGTTTACAAACTTGTAATCTAATTACTATTTCTATTCAGTAGTTACAACATTAATTATTCGTAAAGCTTAACCACATTTTTTCTGCATTGCTTCAAATACTATAAATAAAAGCGTGCAAATAATTATTGTCAATTCCTTTACCCTGTAAACTTTTTAAGCTGAATTTGTTTACTCATTCTGCTATTAGATTTGGGATGTCTGTCTGTTCGTGGACACTTTTATATTAAATCAAAGGAATTTTTTCGTGAATGGCTAAAATCAGCTCAAAGTGGGTCGAAACTGACCAAAATATGTCCAAAATAGGTTATTTTTGGTGGTAACTGTTTGATTAAATAAACTAAAATCGCGTTACTATAGTTGTTTTACGCGCCAATTGTGTTTGTTAGTGCACGCCAAAAAACAGATTTTATGTTCATTCGTCCACAGCTGAACCCAGACTGAATCTAAACTTTAGAAACACTTACTGAAGTTATATTTACAGAAATTTATATTTGTATAACAATGTTTAAAAACCCATAAAAACTTTCGCGAAACAATATAAAATTAAAATTTTGTTTGTTTAAAAATAAAATACAAAAATGTTATGCAACAATAGAATTAAAATCAAAGTGTGCGCATTATGAAAGTTCGTTCCTGTTTAAAAACTAATTGTAAGCCAAACTAAATAAAATCGCTATCGTTAATCAGCTATTATAATTTATAAAAGTTTATTTGAAGCAAACAATCTAATCATTTGTATTCGATGATCGACAAGTTTAATTGTGAATGATTTAAAATATATATTTAAATTATTTTAAATAAAGGTTATTGAATAACCATAGATTATTGAAAATGTAGTAAAAGTTATACCCACCCAAGTGTTTTGGCGTACTTGTGTTAGAAACTAACTATAATTACCACCAACATATTGCAAAGTTTTCGATGTGCTCCTTTTATAAAGACGAAAAATGATTGAAGTTTACATTATTATGAATTAATTTACATGTTGCGGATAATCCACAGAAACACGTAACAATTTTCAATTAAATACATTTGCAAGAAGATATTTGATGTTTAATACAAGATCTGCAATCTTATAGTTACGTTTTATATTTTGGAATAATCAATATATATACTGCATTAATATATTATATATATATATATATATATTACTTTTTATTTTTTATAAGCAAAATAACCATTATGTATATTTACTATGTTAATAGATTGGGATAAAGTATCACGTTAACTATACTTAAGTATAATATTAAATTATTTATTGAATTTATTATATGTCAAGTATCCAATAAAAAAATTAATGGTTAAAATCGTAATATTAATGACGCGGTAAACCATTTAATCTCAAAATGATTTTGTATCTTAAATCTGATTATAGTTAATTGAATGAATAGTGGAGGAAATGAATTGCGTAATACTTACAATACAATGCATATTAAATTGATTTAATAATCATATATTTTTATATTACTGTCATTTTATGAAATAAAGCAATGTTTACGATTTAAAAAATGTTTCGGTTTACTTTTATTTGGGTATTTACTTACGGTGCTAATGGTTTGGGTCATAATGGTTGCCATTGGTTTTAACCATAAATTCGTGATTTGGTTTGGTTTTTTCCACTTTTAGTTAGAAGACCAATTAAACCATTTGCAATTCTTTTTTGCTTAACTAATTTTTGCCTTTAGTAACAAACTTTAGTTTATTAAAAGCATTTTAACTTTATATAAACCGAGTTAATCATTAAATACTCAACTCTAAAATTGAAACATCTAATATTTTTTATATAAAATAGTGTAATATTTTTTAAAATAATTAAATTATTTTTTTAAATTTTCGAATAAAAATAAATTAATATTTTATCATTTTACATCCATAAAAAGAGTTTTTACATCCATAGCAAAAGTCGACTCAACAATATCAAAAACAACTTTTAATGCTATTTTGGTTAACATTTTTAGCTCACTTTTTTATATAAAAGATTTTTAGCTCACTTTTTTATATAAAAGTCGATCTTATGGATTTGACCATCTCCGTCCGTATGTTGGCAGTCTTATATTATTAAATGGATTTCTAAGATTTTTTATATTATTAAAGGGAATTGGCATATAAACTTGTATATTTGTGATATCACTATGAAAAAGTGAGCCCTCTATGAATGTGTCTTGTATTATTTGGTCATATATTTAGTCAATGGTCTTTTCAAAAAGCAGCGGTTATAAAACGAATAGAATTTAAACAACCAATATTTATACTTTCGCTAAATTCATCTTTTTTTATTGAACTTAAAATTTACTAAATTTTGGAGTCATAGGATTTCAAAAGAAATTTTGATGTAAATCTGAATAACATGTGAGTTTTTATGGGGCATATTAAAATTATTTCATATCTTAAAAATCATAATCACATTTGCTAATATTTCCATAAATAATTAAACATTATTACAATCAAAAACTTTAAAATACAATACAATAGTTTCTTATTGAAGCAAAGTTACAAATAAGTCAAATAAAAGCAAAAAAACTAATGATTAATTTCTCATTACATTCATTTATATCCTTTCAGTTTATTAGTTACACGATTATTTGATAAGCTCTAACCAGTTAATATCGTGCCAGATAACGTAAAGTTCATGCATATAACTTACAAATATGTGAAAATGAAAGAACGAATATGAAGAAATTCTTTCATGTCTGCCTTATTGCTTTCAGTTCATTGGAGATGGAAACGAGAGGAACCAAATTGTTTTAATCCACAGCTATGCTGGCCAATCAAGAAGTTCTATGATTGCCATTGCATTCATTATGAACAAGTATAAAGTTCGGTATAAACCGGCGCGAAATCATGTTGAATCAAAGAGGCGAATGAGGACTAATGGAACATTTATTAAACAAATACAAATATTCGACAGGATGAATTACACCATCAATCTTAACAATGCGGAATTTCGTATTTTCATGTTTAATTGGTTCATCTGTTTAATAACACCCGATTTGATAATACATAATCGAAATTATTGGCGTATAAAACCAGTCGATGAAATTACAGCAGCACTCAATGAGCATTTTAGAAGATTAGGATTGGTTGAAATGTATGCGCCCGTAGAAAATGGATGGAAATACGAGTGTCGACAATGCAATTATGGATTATTTACGGATTTGTATATTTTTAGAGCTGATAGTTTATTCGATGCAAATGAAAACAGAAATGTAAAAATTGAGTGTAACAAATTTTTTATTTGGCACAAACTATGGATGGATCAGTTTGTGGAAAATAAGATTTTATTAAACCCTAATGGTTCAATTATTTGCATTGCCTGTAAATAGAGATTAGGAGCTTATATTCTATCACCAGATATGAGATATAGGTTTGAATTCCCACTTCATCTTGATTTTTGTCCCCAACCATCTGATGGTCCTCCAGATTTTAGGCGAAAAGATATTCTAGTTTTTAAAATTAATCCCAATAACTGTGAACTGGAGGAAAGAAAAAGTTTATGTTGCTGTTATTAAATTTTGCTTAAAATTTTTATTAGTTTTTTAAATGTTTTAATCTAATAATAAATAACCTTTAGTTTGAAATGTATAATTTAAACAAGAACGGAACATTCATAGAGAGCTCACTTTTCTTAGGTTAAGTTTTTTTATCTATTTCATACTTAAACTTCAAATTAATTAGATTCTGACCTAAGAAAGGAAAAATTACTTTATTTATATTAGAAATCTGTGAAATCCCTTTACTGATATAAAACTGCGAACAGACAGACAGGCAGACAGACATGGTCAAATCCATAAGCTCGCCTTTTTCTAAAAAAGTGAGCTAAAAACTAAACTTTTTATGTTTTTTCGTAATAAGAATTTCCCTGTAACTCAATAGAACTCAAATAAAATATTTTTACGTTATTAAATTTAACTCGAATAATACTTTATAATATAATTATAAACATATTACGATAATTAATCTCATATTTTCCAAGTTTAAAATAACTCATGAACTTTTTATAACCTGAATCTATGAAAACAAAACATTAATTGTACCGAATATACAATTATTATACTTTTTTTGTTTTTTAGAGATTGAACTTTCATTGTTACCGAAAAATCTTGCGTTCGAAACTTTTTCTGATTTGAAATTTTTAAGCTCACCTTTCTGATAGCTGAAGAAATCTTTGGTGATTTATCTTATACACATTATTTTAATTATGAAAGTGCAATTTGCACAAATCTGATTTAAGCTTTTTAACACTTTGCAATTTCGAGATATAATACCTTTTACAAATTCTTAAAATTTGAAACTTAAACATGTTTCGATTTTAATTTTAATTATTAAAAATGTCTTAATAGACATTTTACGACTTATTTTAGTGATAGTTAGACATATTAAGTTATTATTTTTTTATTTTCGTTATGAAAATTCAAATAGGGTTTGGATATGTTTAATGTGTATAGTAGAGTAAATAGAAAAGGATAATAACCTACTTATGGGTTTCGTAATTAGTTTACCCGTAAATCTTGAAAACCGGAAATTCGATAAATCGATTTCTTTGGTCGAACCACTCAATAAAAATATTACTAAGCTATATCGGTCTAGAAATAAAATATATATACTATACCAAAAATTAATTGTTACATTTGTTACATAGCCCTAAGAACAAATTTCTTCCAAACTATTAATTAATGACCCGATCCGCATCCGATCAACAGAAAAAAATTTTATCGGCTACGCAAAAAAATTCACTTCAATTCTTAAAAATTTCATGCATCCGCATCTGCTCTTATCCGAATCCGCGCCCAGCTCTACTTGCAATTTATAATATATTATTTATTTTATTATATAATTTTTGTAATACGCAATGAATAAAATTAGTCAAAAAGACGGACACATTATTAAAATTAGAACAATTAGAATAAGAGCAGAACGACAAACCATAAAGCATACATGATTTTTCTATTCTTGTATATGTCAAAAACCATGGGTAACCGACAAAAGAGTTACATAATGAAACAAATATTTATAAACACTCATTTCATGATTAAACCAT
>JAQIXJ010001624.1:0-19579 GCA_034700185.1 Phthiracarus laevigatus | reverse complement strand
TACTTAAACAGCTAATTATACCAATCTGTGGTTAATAAGTTTAAATTAATTACTCGATAATTGTTCAGTGAACGAAAGCGAATTTTTTCGTTACACCATCTCCAACATATAAATGATTTCATCTTAATTTTTTTTGTTAAAAAAATGTTGCAGTTATTCAGAATATTACTATTAGCGACTTATTTTGTTCACATTTATCAGTGCGGAAAAGTACGCGTTATTATCTATGACCATAGGGCACATCACGATCCTATTGAACTGTATGGAAGAGGGCCGTGGAAGTTCTTTAGTCATGGTTATGGTGTCGATTATGGTTACGATCACGACGGCTCGCACTCCCATGAAAGAGGTTTTGTTTAAATAAACTTTTTTTGCCGTTTAAATTATATCGTAAACCTTTTTCCAGAAACAAAGAAAATTTTTAATTAAATTTGTTTTTAATAAACCCTTAGCATAAACTTATACAAAACATCTACCGTATATGTAATTTAAGTTTTATTCAAGGATATGGTTTTGTGAATGCTTTTGGTCGTGAGTTTTGCAAACCTGGCGTAAAGTGTCGACCACCTGATCCCAATTTTTGGGGGCTTACAGCACTAGAGTCGAATGGGTTTTCGCCAGAGCCATACTACGCTAATATGCCAGCAGACATACAGCAGCCAAAAACACCAATCATTAATTTCATTCCAGAAGACGAGAAATCATCATATTGGAAACGATATTTTATGAATAGAGTGTAACAAATCAAATTCATTTAATTACTCTTTTTTTCTATATATCAATGTTAACAGTAAAAAGATCACATTTAAGTCATTTATTATTGTTATGAATTATTAATGTAAAAAATTGTTTAACTTGACGAGAATAATGTTTTATTTGAGAACAAAGGTTTTTATAAAATTACAGAATTTTTTGAAAAATATATTACAATAACCCATTAGAAAAAACTTTTTAACACAAAACTTCAAAAGATTTGCTTAACAAACAACAACTGCATTGTGCCATTTAATAATGAATTTAATACTTTAATAATGCGTAATTGTTCCGCTTATTTAATATTTCAATTTACTCTTAAATATGCATTTTAATAAAATAACAGATTTTTTTTCTAACTGTTAACACGTTCTTTAAAAATTTTTCGCGGTTTAGTAATTGTTTAATGGAACATAAAAGTTAGTAGTTTTCACATATAAAGCATATAAATAAGCGGCAAACTATATACTCCAACTATTTTTTATAATTATATGAAAGTTATGCGTTGAGGTCATATATTTACATTAAATTTACAATTATTGTTTAAATTAGCAGCAGTTTAGTTTGGTTCCAATTTTTAAATGTATGAATTTACTAAGTCGTGAACTTTTATAAAAGCTGTAAAAATCACTCAATTAAAACTAATTGTTTATACCAATGCTCAACGCCATCAGTAGTGGAAATTTAATATTGAACGCCTGTTGGGCAACATAAGTTAAATTTTAAATTAAATGTTAACGAATATTCCCAATTTTAATCCACAACGTATCAAATATATGGTGTTCTGCTTTATACGCCAGTATTGTCGTGAAAAATTTCAAAAGTTTGCTTGGATAATGTATAATACTGTGATTCTAATAATATCAAAGCACGAGACTTAATGTAGATAGTGATGCACAAAATTTAAAAGTATAAAGTTATAAACAATTTTTAACCTTAACTCTTAAAAATTTTTAGCTCACTTTCTATAAAGTAGAGCTTATGGATTTAACCCTGTTCGTTTGTCCGTCAGTGTGTCCGCACTAACTCGACCATTGAATTTTGGATGTATTTTATATATTTGACGTGTTAGAAAACTGTAGACTAAATATTAATTAAAGTATTTATTAAATAAACTTATTAGAATAGATAAAAATACAAGAAAGTGAGCTCTCTTGGTTTTATCTGACTTCTGGTAGATATATGGATTTTGGTATGTCCAGTGTGCACTGTCTGCCTAGTGTGCACTCTTTAATTAATGGATTTTGTTCTTTATGTTAATTAAAGAATTTTAACTAATTTCTTATGTTAATTAAGGGATTTCAAGGTTTAAATTGCCAAAATATATTATTAATGTTAAGTTATCAAAATCCTAATTTAATTTGAAGCAATAAATTTAAAATTTAAACATTATCGAAAATAATTAAATGGTAAAAATTTTCAACAAATAGTAAAAATAAAGCTTTATTAGTTTTACAATTTACGATTAATTCCCTCTCTAACTATATACGATTCTGTTAAATTTTTCAAAAATAATTCATTTTTAAATGAAGATCGAAAATTATGTGTTAGTATAAAGCATAGTTACCCAAGGTCCGAAGTGCCAAAGGGGGTCAGATTCTGAAAATCTCAAATTTTAGGGGGGGGGGGGTCGAAAACTCATCGGATTTAAACGACAAAAAAAAGCTCGCAATACAATCTCGATTTTTCATGGGGGGGATCAGCTTTTCCAGAATTCTAGGGGGGGGGTCAACCCTGGGCTTGCCCCCCCTTGGGTAAATATGGTATAAAGACATGCCGCTGTTAACTATTTTATTTGCTCCAATCAATGCTATCGGACACTTAAATTCCTGTCTTTGATCGCAGAAATATTGAGAGATAATGGGCATAGCATCGTATTTTCAATTAACATTATGTTTAAAAGAAAATAAATAAAATATGGATTTGAAGAAATATTAATTATTAACGAAATATCTTATGATGAAAATAGTAAAAAACAAAAATGAACATTAGTAATGCGCTCACTTTGATTCTATTTCTTTTTTTAAATATTTCAGTATATGCAATAGTTGTTTAAATTTATAGAATTTGAATATACTATATTGCTGTTAAACAAAATTTACACCTAACAAAAAATTAGATAAAAGTAGAAAAAATTAAAAACCTTAAAAAAATTGAAAAAATAAAAAAGCCTTCTATAATAGTCAAAAAGGCCATAAGTATGGTCAAAATGAGCATTGGGTTAAAAATTGAGGTAATTAGTCAAAATTTTGGGAAATTACACGAAAATAGAGTAATAATTGGGGAAATTAGGGTTAAATTTACAATTGTGTTAATTAAATTGACAAAAATGTCATAATTCGAGTTAAAATAACAAAATATGATTAAAAATTTAAATGGAATCTGTTGCTATTGGAGGTATTATATTATAGATAACGGATTACTATGGCATATGTCGTTTTGGAGACTATACAACTTATTAAGACAATTTCTATAATAATAATTTAAAATAATGGTCGGAAACGTATTAAGTGTGTGAGTAATCATTAGGGCATTGAAAATCGTTAGAAAAAAGATACAAAATCGTTTGGTAATCGTTTAATAAAAAGGCTTAAAATCGTTTGATAAATCGTTTAAAAAATTTTTAATTTTAGTTACAAAAATGAGTTATAGTGAATAATCGTGTAAAACTTTATGTTATCTTCTCTATTTGTTCTATTATTGTTTCTAAATAATGTATTATGTGTCGAAAAAAATATTTCTTCTTCGGTGGAAACTAAAGGACAAACTTCACAATTTATTTTTTGCAGTTAAGCTGGCATTTTTTTAAATGAAAGAAAACTGATTTGGTTTTAAACTGTTTAGCTAGCCTTGCTTTGCCGTTAAATTTTTAATTTACACAAATACCGTTATAAAAAATTGAAATCGTTTGAAATTTTTAAATTCGTTTGATATTTTTAAAAACGTTTGAATCGTTTATTTCGTTTACTTCATTTTTAATTATTTTGCTTCTACAATTAATATAAACTTGTTAAAAAATGAAATTATAGACTAAATAAATTCTTTAATTAACGATTTTCAACGCCCTAATAATCATATACTAAATGTGGCAATAGTTTTGTGCCAATTTCTAACACTTGTTTTAGTTTGTCCACATTTCGTCCAGCGATCGCCCACTTTGTTTGACCGCTGGACACAGTGCGCGCTACTTCTTCCACTACGAACTGACCGGTAAAACCGGATGCACCAAACACTACCAGATAATACTCTCTGTCTACGTTTGACATTTTATTCTAATTATATTTTATATTATATTTTATTCTTTTTATTACACTATTATTAAAAAATAATATGCGCTATGAATTCTAATTAAAGCGTTTGTGGAAAACTTGATTTTTAATTTTTTTTCGTTGTTTTAATGAGTAGGACTATTGACAAATAAGGAAAAATTTAGAAGTGTTTGTTTAAATAAAAAGGAGTTTTACGAGATTTTGAACTTAAATGGTTAATAGAAAATTTTTAATGTAATAACTTAAAGTTGATATTTTCAATTTCTAAACTAATAAATGCTTGACATTAAAACTAAAACTTAAGTTACAACCAATTAAACGACAACCCGTTAAAGTCGTCATATTTGATTCAGTGAACACGGCATTAATCCACAGCAGGCCAAGCTTGTGCCATTGAATAGCGTTATGCGCGTCGAAATAAAAAAATGAGTTACGCGCATAACTCAGTCGCGTACTCATTTTCTAGTTTATTATATAGTGCACATTCGCGGAGTGTGGATTAATGCCATGTTCTCTGAATCCAAGTCCGTTAGGTTTAATTTCTCTATAAGTTTTGAATTTACATTTTAATTACTTTATGAATTGATATGTATCTATTTAAAGTTTAAGCATTTTAAAAAAATAGCCATAATCGTGAACAGATAACTACTTTAAAATCCTTATTATATTATAATCGCTTGATGTTTCTCTCTCTCTCTCTCTTTCTCCGTCACGTTCTCCTATAGTATAGATATACGCTATTTTTACTAAAGTTACCAAACAATATATAAAACTTTTATCCTATTGTTATAATGCGCTAAAAAGGTTAAGTGTTAAATGCAATAATAAAACAAAATAACTAAAATTAAAATTATATAACCGTCATTTAAATACGCTATTTTTAAGGACGTTAACAAACAATATAAAAAACTTTTAACCATTATAGAACATTGTTTAATAGCGCGAGAAAAACTAAGGGTGATAATCAACAATAAAATAATATAATACACTCAAACTTATTAAAGTTTCGAAATTAAACAATACATAAAAAGCATTTTAACGATTGAAAATGTACTGGCTATAACGACAATAAAATAATTATTGCATATTCTTTTGAGCGAATTAGTTTAGCGTGCTATAAACATCTATTTATACGGATAACAACGAATTGCATGACTTTAATAGTGAAACCCAATCATTATCAATTGAGAATATTTTTAACCGTTCTTGAACGGGGTATTTACTAGTTATAGTTAAAATTGTGTTAAGAAATTATGATAACGAAATACTTACGGCACATAAATTTCTATTTATATATATTTGCATATATAAAGTCACCATTATTTTTTTTGGAATATTCTCTCTATTTAACTAAACTAAAACAACAAAATGTTTTATCCAATAGTTAATAGTTTTAAATGTTATATTGTAAGCAAAATAGAATTTTAAGTGTGTTTTAAGTGTTTTTAGAATTGCAATGGTATTAAAAATTTACCAGTAATTAAAAAATAATAACAAGATGTAAATTTTAGATGCACAACAGAGCATGCTTGTATAGCTTAACAAGTAATTTATGATATATGGTAGCTACAGTATTTAATATTTTATTTTATTTAATCAAAAAATATTATTGGGTTGTATTAAAAAGATTTTTAAAAATGATACTTATTCATTTAAACATAACTTGATTTATAAGCTAGCACAAACAAGAGGTATTAGCACAATTTAATTTAAATATTTAAGCAAGTAGATATGTGCTAAATATTTACAATCTATTATTATATCTCTTATAATAATAACAATAATAAATTTATTAACTGTTTTTATATAATAATTTTCTTGTTCATGGGATTAAATTTAACTTTTCAGAATTATTTAAAAATCTTAACATGCTTTAGATATTACATGGACAGTTATTAGTTATATGGAATTAACTTTGTTTTTCTGTCTTTCTGTTTATTAGTACGTCAGTTTTTCGCTGCATTTTTCATGTTAACCATATGATTGTTATGAAGTTTTACTAATATAATTTTTTATCTGGCTGCAAATTTTTCAGGTATGTGAATTTTACTATATCCGTCTGTATGTACATACTCTTACTTTAATAAAGGGATTTTAATATTTACGCTAAGGATTTTAATCTTTACTCTAATTAAGAGGTTGTGATCTTTACTCTAATAAATGAATTTACATAACTTTTCTTACTTTAATAAAGGGATTTTATCAACTTCTTATGCTAATTAAGGGAGTTTATTAGTCAAAAATGACAAAATAAACTGTCAAAAAAAATGTATGCTCATAATTGGTTTTTAATGGGTCAAAAATGGACAAAATTGTATCGAAATAGGAAAGAAACTGATAAAAATAGACAAAATTTAGGTTAAAAATTGAGTGGCATATGGCCTCTTTTTGTTGAAAAAAGAGCAAAAAACACCAAAAACTGGCAAAAATATACAAACTTAGGCAAAAATTGGCAAAATTAAGTATATTAATTGAATGGCCTTTTTTGACCATTTTTATGCCTGTTTTTTCAAATGTTTTGTCCTTATTAACATAGAAATCCATTTATTAGAAGAAGATATCGTTTAAGATCCCATAGTTGGAATGAAATATCTTTTATAATCCCTAAATTAGAATAAGAAATAGCTTAAAATCCCTTTATTAGAATAAGATTTTATTTAAAATCCATTAATTAGAATAAGTAATCGCTTAAAATACTTTAATTAGAATAAGAAACTGGTAAAATCAATTAATTTAAGTAAAGATTAGAATCCCTTAATTAGAATAAGAGTTCGGACGGACAGACAGACGGACATACAGAATAGTCAAATCCATATATCTGTCTAAAAAGTCAGATAAAAAATTCATAATCTCTGATTCCATTTTGAAAATATTTTTGTTTGTTGCATTTTATAACTAATAAGTTAAATTTCGGTTACAGTTTTTATTATAGTTTTTTTAGCATAAATCAATCCTGAACAACTTTCTAAGATAATAATTAATGTTTTTTTCATACGTTATTATGTTACCTTAAGTTTTTTAAAAACATTTTTTAGCTCCCTTTGAAAAAATCATCTATTGGTTTTGACATGTGTGTGACTCTGTCTGTAGACGTATTTTAGAAAATAAAAGCCAAGCAAAAACGGGCCAAAACTGAGTCAAATTGTGTCAAAATTGGCTTAAATATGGGCAGAACACGACTTAATTTTGGTCAAAAATGACAATATAAGGAGCTAAATTGGCTTTAATAAGTGCAAAACAAAACTCAAATTGGTTGAAAAATTAGTAAAGTTGGGCTACCTTGGTTAAAACTGACACATAATTGGGTGTAAACTGGTAAATTTAGAGGAAAATATGAGTATAAATATGTGTCATGAGTTCTAATAACTATCCTAAAACATGTTATGACACGTACTTAATTGTAAATAAAAGCACATTTTTGATGCTAAATTAAGAATGAATAAAATATCCTTAATACTCAATGAAATACTATTTATAACAATGTTTTAAAGCACATAAAAAAATTAGGAAACAATAATAATTTAAAGTTTTGTTTGTTTAAAAATAGAAATCAATAATGTAAGTCAACATTTGATTTAAAGTAAACTTGAGCGCATTACTTATGTTCTTTCTTTTTTATGATAAAATTGGTTAATTTTTTTAGCTAAATATGAAAGATATACTTTACTAGTGTACTATTGTATACTTATTTTTATCAATTAAGTAAAGAGTAAATTTTATACAATTAATATTTATTTAAATTATTATTTTAGTTTTTTTTCAACACAATGAACTACGGATAACTTTCATTCAAAATTTAATCAATGAATAAAATTAATACAAAAAATTAATCTTTTCATCCTATCGATCAAATATTTAATTAGGAAATAATGTGTTATTCAATTTAAACATGTTTGTTGCAAAAATTATAGCAAGACAATTCAATTCAAAACTTTAATTTAATAGCTATTTTTTAATTTTTAAAACAACAAATTAAATGTTTCCAGTTAATTAAGCAACGCAGCAGGTTATAACTTCATAAAAACACATTTAAAAATACAATAAAAAAGTGAGATGTCTATGAATGTGCCGTTCTTATTTATTTCTATTTTTTATTTATACAGAAAGAAATAAGATATAGATTATATAAAAAAGAATGCTAGTACTCGACAAAAAATATATTTTTCACTTCTGATAGGCACTTACAAATCACGGAAAAATGTATTCAATAATAAATTAGTTACATCAGTATCACTTTTAAATCAAGATATGAAATTTTTCCTCAAATAGTTTATGCAAAACTATTACATCTTATTCAATTTTTTTATATTAAACTATTTTAGTACTGAGAATTTACAGTTTATTAATAAAATTTTATTATGTTCAACTCCTTCTCAACGTATGCAATTTTTCTTGTTTTCCAGTTATTTGTAACAAAAAAAACTGCAAAATCATTAAATGAATTTGAGCCAGAGTTAAGTTCTAGAATTTTATTAAATAGAAAAATTGAATTCTCTATCTTATATAAAGACAAAATAAGAGTAAGTTAAAATATCTCAGGTACTATCCAAGCTTATCTAAGAAACCATTGGATCTCACATCATAGTGTGATTACAATATAAACTTACAGTTTATTCAAAAAAAACTAATGTTATTTGTTGCAAATGTTATATGGGCCACAGCATGGTTAGTTAACAAATTCTAATAAATAAACATTTTTTAACTCACTTTGACAAGTCAGTTATTGGATTTGAGATGTATGTCTGTGCGTCTGTAGACTTTTTATCTTACATGCGACTCTTAATTTAATTAAAGAAAATTGATCTTAACTCTTTTAAAGGGAGTTTACAAATGTCTTACTCTAATAAAGGGATTTAAACCTTTTTATTATGCTAATTAAGGGATTTTGTTCTTTACTCTAATAAAGTGAATTAACAATATTCTTATGCTTATAATGGATTATAAAGCCAAATAGACAATAATAGTTTCTAACAGGTGTGAAAATAGATAAAAACAACGTCAATATAAGCAAAATTACACAATAAAAACCAAATGTAAGTTTAAAATGCTAGTGTCATATGCCGTTTGCTTAAAAACAGACGATATAAAGGTTATTTGAGTTTTTAAAACTTAAAATATCTTTCGATACCTGTTTTTATCTGTTGTTATCTGTCGTTATCTATCGTTATCTGTCGTTATCTGTCAATGTTTTTGTCAAGAAGGTATGCTAACAATAGATTTAAAATCTATGTGAGATCATTATTAATTTTTATTGTTACTCATTTAAAGATTACCTTCTTTTGAATAAAGTATTGATTAACCTATTAACTAATTGATAAACTATTTCCTATCTTAATAAATGTAATTAGAAAGATCTTAATACTTATATATTTGTAATAAAAGTTTGTATTAACCTAAGAAAAGTGAGCTCTCTATAATTGCATTCTTCTTATCTAATTTTTAGAATTTAAATAAGTTTTTGGATATTTTCAGTTGCTCCTAACTTTTGAAACTATTTTCTAAGCTTCAATACTTGATATATTATTTTATACCGCAAAAACCATATGAGTTAAGTGCTGGTTATCATTCATTAATTGTTTATTCTTATATTGTGTCACATTCATTTGATGGAGACTCATATACTCAATTATTAAGACTAGTGGAAATACCAAATGGTTATAACATATCCGAACACTTATTATGTACCTGTTCTTGTAAAAGAATTTGATACAATAGAAATAGACATTAAAGACGATGCTGTTGAAAATCTCCCATTTGAGTTTGATCGAAGTATTGTATTTTTAATTTTTTTCATTGTCAAAGTTTTTTAAATAAAAATCAAGAAATAAATTCAGTTTAGAAAAATACTAATTATTTTACGCAAACTAAGTTCTGAAACCGAAAGAATAAACAGGTAGATTTGTTTTAATACTTAGTATATCACTAAATGTTTTATTTAAATTAAAATTTTGAATAAGAAATTATAAATCACTAAGTTATAAATTCAAAATTTTACGAAAACTTAGATTTAAAACCTCATGAAATGTCTGGTTTTAATACTTATATTAAACTCTATATGGTTTTATTCGACAAAACTTTTGACTTAGAATTTATAAATCTGCAAGTTAATAAACCAATATTTTAGGTGAAGTAAATTAAGAAACACCGAAAAACAATAATTAAAACTATATTTTTCTATTAGCTTTGACTTAAGACTATAAGTTTTATTTAATTAAAAATCAAGACTTCACTACTCAGTAAGAAATAAACTCATAATTTTACAAAAACTAAGTTCTGAAATCTCATGAATAAATAGGTAGGTTTGTTTTTAATACATAATATAATACTAATTGTTTAACGTAAATAAAAACATTGAATAAGTATATATAAATCATTGAGTTAAAAACTCATAATTTTACGAAAAATAATTTCTGAAACACCAAGAATGAATATGCAGGTGTGTTTTTAATACTTAGCCTAAATACTATACAGATTTAGTCGACAAAATAAGTTCTGAAATCCCATGAATAATTAGGTATGTCTATTTTTACTATTAAATTCAGGATATGTAAAATGAGGAACACTCAAAGTTGCAAAAAGTTTATAACTTTTCTATTGTATAA
This sequence comes from Phthiracarus laevigatus, assembly GCA_034700185.1. Classification (NCBI taxonomy): domain Eukaryota; kingdom Metazoa; phylum Arthropoda; class Arachnida; order Sarcoptiformes; family Phthiracaridae; genus Phthiracarus; species Phthiracarus laevigatus. Next base: position 8,955 of record JAQIXJ010001624.1, on the reverse strand, counting down.
AGATATAAATGTTAATGGTGCTACTACTAACGGAAAAGTTTTGTCTTTGCTCACATTCTATTTATAAATGTCAATTATTACGATTCATACTTATTTTATTACAACTTCTAGTATTTCCAATTAAATTTAGTAGCGGAATGATTTTAAAGTTATTAAGTTTTTTTGTTTTTAACGATTGTCAAATTTTTGTTTCATTCTGTGGGAATTGTTTGTAGTTTATATCAGATTATAACTTATAATTTTAAAATCATTTTTATTTATTAATTGTTTGTTAAAAATTCAAGCAAGAAACTATTAATTTATGCGTAAAATAAACTCTTTTGTTTTATCATTTATTCATCTAATGCGCATAACAATTTGCTTCAAATATAGTTGAATAAAAGTGAACGAAGTAATAATGTTTATAATAAATTTTTATTCTATCTTTACTACTATTGAATAAGTTTACTGAATTAATGAATTTATATTAATTGTTATAGATTTGGGAAAATAACCACATATGTTATGAATAGAATGATGTTAAAAGAATTCGTCCGGTTCCTATTCCTTTTAATAAATTATCATTGTATTTAACTTAATAGTTAAACTCTTTTTTGAGTTTTTTACAGTCTACAAAATTGCCGTTGTTTCTTCATTTTTAATAATTTCACTATTGTTATTTATTAAATTCAACTAAATTTATCTAAATGTCTGCACAAATATTTTATTACTATTGAAATTAAAATTTTTTGCTAATTTTTTAGCTCACTTTTTTTAAAAAGGCGAGCTTATGGATTTGACAATGTCTATCCGTCCGTCTGTCCGTCCCGGTGTCCGCATTTTCAAATTAATAAAAGAGGTAATAGGATTATAATAATTAGACTTACTGTGAATAAAAGGAATCGGATTTGACCAACATTTATGTTTAAAACAGATTACACACACGATATGTCACTAATAGATGTTGACGAGCTATACTTATTGTAAAAAGTGAGCTCCCTATGAATGTTTCGTTCTTGTTATAAAATAATTTTGAAAGTGAAATAAAATATATTTTAAAAATGTTTTTCGTATAATTATTGCCTATGTTTCTTTGAAATGTACCCAATACTTTTCGAATATAACACTACACTGTCCTATATATCATGTTTCATTTTCCAAACAAACGTATGGAAACAGCTCTAAATAAGCAATTATCTTTACCAGTTGTTTTTATTACTGCAAATTTTTTCAAAATAGTTGTGTATAATTTATTTAAACTGATTTCGTTATTCTGATTTTCAATTGTTTCAACAGTGTTCCCGGAACTTCTGTTATTGAAAAAGTTTGTGTGTTATATTTAAAAGCACGTTTGACTTCATTTGTGTTATTTGTATCAAGAAAATAATATTGATATAAATCTTTTAAAGCATGATTTCGATTGGAAAATATCATCAGTTCCATATCAGTGTCTTTGTTTATGAGTTGGTTTTAATCTTCTATGTTAAAATTTCGATGTTTTTTGTTAAAGTTCACACATCTCTTTCAAAATGATGGGGTATAATAGGTACTGGCGGCTAATATCTAGTAGATCCTATAAGAACATCAACTTTATCCATACAAAAACATAACATTTAATTTTTTTTGTTCCAGAATAGACTTTGCGGCAATGTAATTGAAGAATAAGATGTCTATAATTTTTATTTAACTGATGGAAGAATATAGTTGTCCATACTTACAAGTTTTCTTTGTGCTAAATAAAAATATGTCTAGAGTTTGTCGTTGTGATTTTTGTTGTGTAACAGCATAATAAAGCTCTACTGAAAACTGTTCACGATAATATTTCGTGTTTTGACTCTTTAATGACACACTTTTTTTCGACGAGAAACTTGTATTAATGAGGGATTATAAATCCCTTGGTTATCTATACTTTAGCTAATCTACCGTTCACCCAATCTCTCGTGTTAATATCATAAATTGACTTACTTTTATAAAAAAAACTTTAGAATTCCAGCATCATTAACATTTAACAGTGGAAAACAAAATTTTAAAGATATATTTCGCGATTTTGAAATGAAAGTCCGTCAAGATAAAGAAAATACAACTTAAAAACCTTAACATTCATTGTGTTCAGTTGATAATACTAAACTCATAAGCTCAAAGTAATTAATCTTGTTAGAATTGCCAAAAAACAAATGCTAATAATTTTAACAAGTATCAACTAGAAAAATAGTATCTAAAACTCATGAGATTATTGATTGATTAACAAAAAAAAATATTTTTTGTCTTTGTTGCATCGAGTAAAAGCATGTTACCACATATATGCGAAGTATAAAATCGCAAAACGAAAAACAAATAAAATCCTGCCAAAACCGTTAACGAAAGCAAGAGATTAAGAAAAACCTGGAAAATTTGTACTAGAGATTGAATCAATTTTGTTATTTAGTTATAATAAATAACAAGATCGATAGGTTCATAATATCTGACTTTGTAAAGTTTAGTTCAGTTAGTATATTGTCGCTTGCTAGCTCCCATTAGTTTATTTTATTCATTATAAAATTGACTTTTTACTTTTAATATCAGATTTTTACATAAAACAAGCCAATAACCAAGACTATTTTTAAAATTATAGTGTTTAAAACTACAATGAAAAATGGAGCATCCCGATCGGTTTTTTGGCTATTTTTATACAATTTTTATCATTATGGTCCAAACTGCTACTATAATTACGTATTATCCCGTTCTGAGTTTCAACTATTTTTACCAGGTTTTATCATTTTTGTCCAAATTGTTACTATAAAAACGGAATCTTGTTCAGTTGTTAACCAATTTTGTCTATTTTTGACACTTTTAAGACTGTATTATAAAAATCGGGAGATTCTGTTCACAAATTAGCCTTATTTTGGTAATTTTTGCCTATTTTTCACAATATTTAGCCATTTTTGTGGCCCTTGTTGACTATTTTTATGCCATATTATAATGGAAATTCCTTTATTAGATTAAGATATAGTTTAAAATTAATTTATTTTGAATAAGAAAATGGTAAAATCTTTTTATTTAAGCAAAGATAAAATTCTCTTTATTAGTATTAGAAATCGCTTAAAATCCCTTGATTAGAATATAAAATTGGCGAAATCCCTTAACAAGAATAAGAAAATTGCAAAATCCTTTAATTAGAATAAGAAACTGGTAAAGTCACTTTATTATGTTAAAGATTAAATTCCAAATAATTACAATTAGAATGCGGACGGACGGACAGACAGGCAGACATACGGTCAGAATAATCAAATCCATATATCTGAAAATCCAATTTCCATGGACAAGAAGCATTTTATTGTTTTAATACCTAGCATTACTTTTTACAATTAAGTTATTTTATAACTTTATTCTGTTTGCAATGACATATGTTAGGTTCGAGTTATTAGATTGTTGTTGCTCTTTTATGTCTTTTAGTAGGTGATACCTTAAATCTTTAGTATTACATGTACAAAGGTGTTAAATAATGTGTTAAAGATAGATATGCAATAAAGTAGAGATTGCAAGTTGATGTCACGCTTTTCCACGTTAAGTCGTAACAGTTACATGAATGGTTTAATGCGAAAAACATAAATATAGTGTAACTTAGACTAGTTTTTATTATTAAATCATATAATATATAATTTAAATCAAGTTCTCTTTCTTTTGTAACGCACTCCTACAATACTTAAAAAGGTATTTTGGCAGAAAGTTGCCTAACAATAACTAAAAACGTTTATAACTTATAACAAGTATTGTTGTGTAGAAAAAAATACACATTTAAACTATTTACACTAAATTCACCCAACAATAGCTAAAAAGTAACAAACGTAAAATGTTTTCAGTTTGGTCGCGAGAAAGTTTAGCGCGCATTGCAACAAAAAAAATTAACTAACGAAATAAATAAAATACTTTATTTAATTTAAGTTATACTTTAATATTTTAATTGTGATTAAATACAACCTTTGAATTGCCTTTATCTGAATTTAAATTATCTGTGTTTCAACATAGTTTTCGTTTACATTGGAATTTTAAGTTCATTTTAAACTAATTAATTTAGTTTTATATAATTGAATTAAAAATTAAGACTATTATTAACGGTTTAACCATTTTATTTATCGGAAATAAGGCTTAATTTTCCAGATTACCCACAATATCAGGAGAGCTAATATAATTGACGCATTTTAGACCTAATTATTCTTATTTAAGATCCTATTATGCCCACTTTAAACATATATAATCATAAATTAGACCAGATAATGCCCATGATAACCCTGATATGCCATAATGAGACCAATTTACTCTAGATTATGCACAATAAGAACCTAATAATGGCAGTTTTAGACAAATTTCTGCACATTTAAGACCCATAATTGGTTATTTAAGACCCAATTATGCACATTTAAGACCATAATTTGGTTATTTCAGACCCGATAACGCCTATTTTATACCCAATTGTATCATTTAAGACCCAATAATGCACATTTAAGACGTTAATTTGGTTATTTTTGACCAGATTACACGTATATCAGACCCGAATTCGTTAATTTTAGACTCAATTATGTACATTGAAGACCCAAATATGTCCGTATTAGAACTGGAAGTGCCTGTTCTTAACGCGTTATTGTCCAGTTTTACCCAATAGAGCCGTATTCACCACAATAAAATTACAATTCTTGTCTCTTAATTGACACGTCTAAGTCCAGTTTTGTTCCAATTTTGCCCGGATCGTATCCAAAGCTAGTCCTGTATTACCAAAGTTATTCTTTATGATAATTTATAATGGCTTAAGTTATATCTAGTTTTGCCATTATTAGTTACCATGTAACTATGTCTACCACAATGTTCCCTAGCACAATGAGCTTGCTTGGACAAAATTGATTGCGATAAGCTAACTATGATAGGTGATTTTAACATTTACGTACCAACAGTTAACGGACAAAAACTAATAAAATTGAAGACAATTTCCAAATTACATTTAATTGACAATGGAATTAAGACAAATGGAAACACTACTATTAACCTTGTTTTCTCAAAAAACATAAAACTCAATATATATCAGTAAGAATCATACTTTTCATGGCAAAGACCTCTTTAATTCGAAATCTCAAAAATTAATGAATTGCGTCAATATTTAATAATCCAAATAAATTAGTTAAACTTTGTTAAAATTATTTAGAACATTTTAATTATTGATAAAAAATTGATAGAAAAGGCTTCTGTAAATTGTTATTTGGATAAGTAAGTTTATTTTTGTGAATTTTAAAAAAATTCTTTATAAGGAAAATTTTTTGGTTACCAAATTAGTTGTCACACATATTCTGTTCATGTTTGTTTTTTATTTAAGCTGTAGACCGGTTTGGTGAGTACTAGTCTTGAAAATTTTACGAAAATCTGGACTACGGAATTTTTTTAGTGACCAAAATAGTAGCTACACGTATAATGTCCATATATGATTTTCATTTATGCTGTAGATCGGTAAGGTGTCTACTGGCCTTAAAATTATTACGAAAATCCGTATAACAGAATTAATTTGGTGACCAAAATAGTGGTCAAACTTATCCTGTCCATGTCTAATTTTTATATTTGTTGTAAACCGGTAAAGTTTCTACTTGTCTTAAAAACTTTACGAAATTCCATAAAGTAAACATTCGTCGAGAAAAATAGTTTAATATAAAAGCAGCTAGCCACCTTTGTATTACTGAAATCAACTTAACAAAGTTATATAATTCGACGTAAACATCTTGTCATATCATCTTAAATTACTCAAATATTAAAAGTACAATCTTTTCTTTGACAAAGTTCAATTTGTTTAAGCAAATTTTGGCACATTATGACTTAGTTTTGACATAATTTTGTTCATTTTTGCCTGATTTTTGTGATATAAAAAAGTCTATAGAGTCACAAACAGAAAGACTCGAATCCAAATACCAATAGCTGAATTTTAAAAAGTTAGCTAAAAGTTTGAAAGAAATTATGATACTAAATTTGTCCATTAATGCTAAAATGCTAAATATTTTCATTACTTATTTTTAAAAATATTAAATGAACTTTAATTAATATTTGCAAATTTAGAAAACATTACATAAGAACGTTCTAGAAAAAAACGTTCAAATTCATCATTCTTGTTTTTCTTTTTGCAATTTTTTAAAAATCAAATAATCTTTAACAACATTAGGAAAAGTATAAAATGTTAAATCATACAAAAGTAGAATTACCAGTTGAAGAACATAAAATTTTAAATTTTTCTGATTATTCATTAACAATCTAATTTGAGTATATATATGACATTTATGCTTTAAGATTATTATGATATTTCTTGATGATCAAAGTTACAAAAACTAAACTATCAACTATCAAAAACACAAAATATGTAGTTTTGTTTTGTTATTTTGAATAAACTGGTAAATAGTATATTTTATTTTTTAATAGCGGAGAGAATGCTTCCTAAATAATAGTTCGATTGATGATGATGAATAGTAATGACTAGTAACAGGAAGTATCTTTTCAGAGTGTTTATCATGGATTATCTAGAAAGACAAACAAAAATTTTTCAGTCACTCACATTTTTTTACTTAAAATTGACAAACTACTATATTATTTTCAAAATCTTAGAAAAAATATTTTTAATGATTAATTAAATCCATATTAGGTGATATTCCAAAGATTAAATCGTAAAATTAAAACAAAAGCTAACGGTTCTTTAAAGAAATATAATTTACAGTTCACAAATTATCTTATAATTAGCAATAATCAAAATAATTAGCAGAAATAATTTAAGTTTATTTTTTCTTTATCTATTTAATGTATGTTTTTCTAGTATTGGTCGACTTAATGTAAAGTAAATTTAATTTTTAGTAAATAACTAAATTCTGGTAAAGTTTTATATTATGGTTTCGTGTCATCTAAACAGCAGTGTAAATTTTTCATAAAAATCACAACAAATTAAATCAACAAATGATTGTATTTAGGCGTTTTTAATGCAAATCTAAGATAGTGATTTAAATAAATTATACTTAAATATATAAAAACTAGTCAAAATATGCTAAACTCGGCGAAATTGCCAAAAATCAACGTGGAATATGCCACTTATAAGCTATAATAAAGTTATTTGTTTTTGAATTCGTCTTATTTTTATATTAACTAAAACTAAAAAACTAACAGTCAGATATTATTACCGTTTCTATCTTGTTTTTGAATAATTTGTATTTTTTTGGCTCACATTTTTTTAAATGGCGAGCTTATAGAATTTACTATGTCTGTCTGTCTGTTCGTCTGACCGTTTGTTCACTGTCTTATATCAATAAAGAGATTTCACCTATTTTATATATTTAAAATTTGATTTAAAGATTGATGGTAAAAACAAATAAAAATTTAAAATAAGTTTTCATTTACCTATGAAAAAGTGATCTCTTTATGAATATGTCGTTTTTGTTTATTAATATTTTTCCTCCATCTACTGTAGAAAAAATTTAAAAATTTTGAAAATTGCTATAATAATAAATATTAGAACATGAAAATGATTTACATTAGCCTGCAAACATAAATATTTCCAAACTTTATATAAAGGGTATTTAATCACTTACGTTTACCTGGTCTTTTCTCAAAATGGCTGTTTTGTTTAATTGTATCAAAAAGTCGTTTCAGTCAGGTTTAATTTCTTTCCTACAAAATCAATATTTAACCGATAACCCAAACAGCTCTGAATGAGATTAATAGACTTTAATATCAGGTTTTTTTATAAACTAGGAAAATAGTATATGACATTAAGCTCGACAAGTCATAAAATTGATTCTTCAAGTGAAATCTCAAGTGTAAATTGTAATTACCCCAAAATTATTAACTGAAAAGGATTTACAACAATTTTGGTTTATAATTTATTACTAATGGAACGAGGTGGTTATAACTCCTATTTGTACAAACCTGGTTAGATGTAAATTGAGGTCAAACAATAACAACGCACAGCGAATTTCATAATTTCTCTTATTTTTGACTAAAAAAGGTAGTGTTTGACAAACACTTCCTCGTATATTCTTTAAGCTAGCTCTAGTGCTTAAGACCTTCCTTCACAGAATAAATAAATAACTATTATGAATTACGATTTTATAATAATTTAAAACTTTTGAAGTTCTTATTAGTTTTGTCTAAGAGCTAAAACTCATTTTATAACAAGTTTCATCATTATTTTTTGTCCTACATCATATTTGTATCAGTTATAAAACAATTATTTTGTTAATATAAAAGTTGGTTATTTCAACGTTCGCTTACGCTTATTTAGTCATCGCTACAAAACACGTGGTGATTGGCCTAAATATACAACAGTTGGATTCGTATGAGTACGGAATCTATCTAACAGGTAGTAAAACTTAGAGTAAAGTTGTTGCAACTCTAATGTTGATCAATTGTCAAATGTTTGAACACCAACATTTTTTAATTATTAATTACAGCTCTGCAACCCCGTGTTTAGCAAATGTCGAGGAATCATAGCTCAGTAGTATATTAATGTAAACACGGTAAAGATACAGTGTTTACCCTATAATGTTTACTAGTTTGTGTTGAAGGTTTTTCTCACGTTAAGTGCTTAGTAACAGCACTTAACGTTGAGCAGCCTTCACTTTTGAAGCGTCATTCACTGTACGAGTTATAGCGAAATTGTGCGTTACTTGTCGCAAAAAATTAAGTGTATTTCTGTATAACACTTCATCAGTAACAGAACAATCGTTCACATTATTTGCTGCCACAATAAAATAATACGCAGATTCTAAGTAATTGTGAATTTGTGAAGTGCTAACTTACACATCTTTGAACTCACACATCATAATATTGAGTGTTGGGCACTGCTTCTATCATTGATTTCGCTTCACGAGCCGATTCTGATTATAATTCGATTGTTGTGGTGGTTAGAGCTGTAAGCGTTTCATTAGCACTTGTCATACAGTTATAGTTGATGATCAAAACAATAAACGTAATAATATAGCACTT
>JAQIXJ010001623.1:0-19592 GCA_034700185.1 Phthiracarus laevigatus | reverse complement strand
ATTTATTTATATAGTTTTCAAAATTAAAAGTATATCTTTGTGGAAATTACTACCATGACAATCTTTGACAGATCATTGTTTGATTGCGGTTATTTTTATTATAAAGTTTTATTATATTATTTTTTCAACTTTTTAATATTAGCAACTGGGTGTTCTAGCTTTTAAGGGCAGTATTGTTGTAAAAAATTTTCGATAAAAGTAAAAATATATTGTTTAAAAACTATTGACGCTTAACCGTTAATACTGTATGTTGTTTATCGTATGCAAACGAACAGTTATGTGATTTAAAACTGGCTTCATAGAGTTTACAAACAATTTAAGCTTAACCAAACCAAACCAAAACCAAATCCCAACCAAAACCAAAACCAAATCCCAACCAAAACCAAACAGTATGCTGTTTGGTTATCACAATGTATAAAAAAATGATTAAAGTTAATAATCTCGAGCCATTTGAAATATTTTTAAAAGCTATTAAGTTTATTCATAATATGATTTATATTATATGCTTTTATTTTATTGTTGTATTTTATTTAATTCTTGAATAAAAAATTCAACGTTTTATACAACAATACTGCCCTTAAAAGCTAGAACATCCTAGCAACTTACGAGTTAGATTTTTCAAGTCTTCTTTGTATAAGGTATTTAAATATTTAACTTCGAATCTTCATTTAAGTAACTTACCAATAATAACATAATTAAAACGAAGTGTTACTGAAAATTATTTTCTCTAATTTAAATAATACAATTAATTTTGTTTAAGATAGTGACAAAACAAAACAAATGAAATCACAATATTACAAACTTGTCGGTGTTCATCATACTCATTAATTAATTATTCCCAAACATAGCATAAACGCTTTTTAATTTAAAATCAAAAAATATTTAATAAGACTGAGTATTGTGACATCAGTTAAAATAGAATTCATAATTTTTTTGCTCTTTCAATCTTTGAACTAATAATTATTAATTTTTTGGGCAATATCCAAATTTTTTTGTAAATTTAAACTTTTTAAATAACTTTAAAATTAAAACTTTCACATTGACAAAAATGTTCGTATCATTGAGTACCAAAAAAAAATAAATATCACATCACTATCTGGATTACAAACTCATTTACGTTAGTTATGTTGTGACATTTTCTTTCTTTTTGGACTCATTGATAACGAACATTAATCAAAAAATGTTTTATTTGAAAATAAATTAAAAATCTAGTCAAAAACAATAAGTAGCGCAACATCGATGAGAAGCTAAATAACTCAGGTAATTTTTAACTGCTAAGTGCTTCAGATATTTTGGAATTTGATTAGTTTATTTATTTGGATTTACTATAAAAGTATATAAAGCTTAGCAAGTTAATGAGAAAATATTAATACTTGAAATATACTTAAAAATTGATAGAAATAGATCATCATAACAAATTCAATAACTCAAAGTTAACCTATATAAATGATAATTACCAACTAAAAACAATAAACTTGGATATAAGGTTTAAAAATTGACAATTTATGTATTTTTCATGACAGTTACTTAAGCTCTTATATACATAAATATAAAAAATAATATTTTGTAATTAAAACGAATGCAAACAAAGAGCACAGTTAACTATTGAAAACATGTTCGCTAATAGTTCATAAAGACGATATTAGTGTTTTGATTTTTAATTATATTTCTTTTTTATAATAGCATAGTAGTTTTTCATTTATTAATTATAAGATTTAGAGTTTTTCCTTCAATTTGTTATTTTTATGATATAACACTAATAAATATTATTGTTTATTGCTTTATTCACGAGATGTAGTCATAAATATTACAGGAACGTAAAATCTTATAAAGTACAAAAAAATAAGATTTTGTTATTTTAAATCGGTTTTTGTTATTTTAGAAATTTTTACAATAAATTATAGAGGAAATTAAAATAAAATCAAAGTTAACAAATGTCTTAGATAATTAATTCTGTTATTTAAACACTCAACTCTAAACTTTTGTAAGGTTTTTGAATATAACTCGAAATAAGTAATTCAAATAGTTGGCTTTATAATTAAAAAAAACTTTTATTTTAAGTTGGCGTTATTTTGAGATTAACTGGAAATACAATATATTTATATAACCATAAAAATACTATAAACTTCGAGGATATATTTTAATTGCAATCGTATTTTTAATGAGATCTTGTTTATAAATAATTTTTAAAAGCCTTGATTTCTAATTTTTGTACTTTTAATACACATTGATTTGTTTAAAAACCTTTTCTTCTATATTATAAATGAGATTTTATTACTTTTAATCTAGTACTTTTTGTTTTCTTAATAACAAATTTTGAGTTGACATCAATAAAAATATAGTAACTTCGTATAAAAACTTTTTTCTCACTTAGAAATTCTAGCTTTTTAATTTAATAATCTCCATGGATCCATCTGTCCTCCTGGTCGCTGATTTATATCAATTAACGAATATTAACTATTTGCCATCTTCAAGTTAAAACTATATCTTAACTATGATTATTTTAAAAAGTAAATTCTCTATTGATGTGACGTTCTTAAAGTGTTTAAATTAACAATGTATATCATTAAACAGCATAAATGCATTGTTGAAGAGATTAAAAATTATGATACCACTGAGAAAATATGTTTTCAAGAATTTAATGTTAATCATCCTGACATAACGAAAATATACACTGAATATTCGATTTTTAACTTTAAAAGGGATGATGGTATCAATGCAAATATGTACAACGTTTCTATCATTTTGCAGGTTCCGAAAAAGATAAAGTTGAGTTTAGGCTATACTTGGAAAAACAAAAGACTTAAAGAATCGATTATTTCAACTTTTAGTTACAATAAGTATTTAATTGATCTTCTTAAAGGACGAGAAACTTGGAGATATTCACATGTTTTTGAATCCCATAGAGTAATAATTTTACCTGAATGGGATTTTTTCACAATAGATGACGAGCACGACTCAATCATTGACTTAATTACAACAGAACTTTTATTTGAAGATGTTTCTAAGTCACCAAAAACACTTGAATCGTTGGCATTGACTGCTGCTATTAAAGTCGGAATTACTAACAAATTTACGTTTTACAGTAAAAAACGAAAAGATTATGAGTCAGCATATCAATCTCTCGTTAAAATGAAAGCAAGAAAAAATAAATTGCTTCAGGATTTAGTTTTAAAAATTTTGAAACTTCAAGCTAAGGAGCATCCGTCTTACCTGAGAGATTTGTGCCAAATGAACTATGATGAAGATTATCCTATAATGGCTAAAGTTTTTGTTCTTTATGATTAACAGAGATTAACGTTATCATGACGTTATTAAATCATTATTAAGCGTATTTTTAATAACAGATGGACTTTTGCAAACGTTTAAATGAAACACTGTTTGTTAATATGAAAGTGACTCCAAAAAGGTTATGAAAAACGTTTAAATATATGGAACTCCTAGGGCATTACATTATAAGAGAAGCAAAGGAGACAAATTAAACTATTTTTTATACAAGCGCTAAATTAAGTCGACCAGTCTATAATTATTTTTATTAACTATTACTCGGTATAAAATTATTTGGCAACATCGGTTGATTTAAATACAATCAAACATACCAAGGAAATGCTTCATTCTTTAATTGACATAGCAATACAAATAATTTATTAATAAATTTTTATTATGTTAGATGTTATAGTTTAATACAATTACATAATCGTTTTCTAACTAATGATTTATATGTTTAAATCATGAGTTTAAATGGATAATACTATTTTAACTTTATTTAAATTTATTTATAAAATTAACAAACGTTGCAGAAAACAATTTTTTGAATCTGGCTGTTGAAAACTTCAAACTTTTTCCTAAATAATTACTTTTAAAAAAATTATATATCAATTAATTTTATACAAACAATTTGATAAATTCTAATCAACATTTTGCATTTTTTAAGTAAAACAGAAAAAGCTTTCATTGAAAAAACTTTTATTTGATGTGTTTAAAAATGAAGGCTTGCAAAAAAGTACAGTATGTTCATAATTTCTATAAGAAAATATCTATTTTAAAATAACGTTTTACAACTATATAGATTAAATGTATTTTTTCTTGATTTAAAAAATTTACTTTTTAAAAATAAATAATAAATGTTATTTAAACCATATAATCTAATTTTGTTTAGAACCATTATTTTAAAAAAGAAAATTTAAATTTATTCTAACGATCCAGTAACACATATATTCTAACGGTCGGATCTAAAAAATACACCTACTGAATTCTTTTCATATGTTTTTCCTTTTAAAACTTTCATTAAATATTAAAAATAACTAATAAAATGTTTGCAATCACTTTTTGTATTGATATTTATTAGAATTTATATGTGATTAAGAAAATTTAGAGACTTGACAAAAAAATCATTAATTTATAAAAGTTAAATACCAAATGAATATACTGTTTATATCAAATGAAAATATCTATATCAATAAAATAATTGAATTTTTGTTTATAAACAGAATCTTTTCATTAAATCAAGTTAATTGTGGGGTAAGAAATAATAATGTTTACTATCAAACATTTTTGTAACTCTCTGATGGTTTATAACTATTTTTTAAAAAATGAGAAATTCTATATTAAAATATGTCCATTCGTCAAACAGAATGTTCCAATATTGTCTTACTAAAATGAATATAAAAATGATAAGATAAATTTATTTCAATTAATGCCAATTTTAAGAACATTATTATGACAAGTAAATGTTTCATTGTTTTAAAGTCCGTATAAAATATATGGAAAATTTTCAACTTCTATTTCAAAGATCTAAATCGTACTTGTTTGTCACTCCGTTTTTCTAAGCACAAACACTTCTAAGAGTTTTAGAAAATTATTTATTATTTATCTAGATTATTAACAAAAAATAATTTAAGGTAAATAAAAGTAAAATAGCTTCTAGTTTCATTATAACTTATATATCTTTTAACCCAACATCTCGAGTAATCAATGAATTTATTAATTAAGAAACAAAAAATTTTTATACTTTGATAAGCAATAACTAAATAAAACTTTTCAAAATTAAGCTATTATATTTGTGATTCGTTTTCTTGTGATATCTATATTTTGTTTTCTATAAATCTTTGAGTAAAATTTTTCAGTTCATAAAATTGGGAATAAATTGGCTTCAAACCAGGCAAAACAGGGATTAAATTGAGTCAATATTAAAACAAGTCGTTTCAATAAAGGTTACTTAAAAAACATCATATCAAATATCTTTGAATTTTTAAAATATTCTAAATTATTATAGTCTGCTTAAAATAAACTTTAAAAGTTTGAAAGTTTTTGGTTTATCGATTTTTTATCTAATGTTTAAAAGTTATTCTTGTTTCAAATAAATAGATTTCAGTTTTTCAAAATCAAAACAAATTAAATAAAATCTTAAACTTAACATATATCATGTAAGTTTATTGAAATAATTTTTAACCAGTTTTTAAAATAAATAATCTTATATAACATTCGTGACTTTTAATAAGAACTTAATATTCCTATTGCAACAAGTCATAAAAATAATGCAATACAAAATAAATTGAGAGTATTTTTGATAAAATTAAACGTAATGTCGTCACCAGTTAAATTTAAATCTTCAATAATTTATCTTTTCCTGTTTAGAATTAAAAATTTTAATGACATTCTTAGATTCAAAGAAAACAATAGCCCATCAAAGAAATAAAAAACTTTAAATCTGAGATTTTCTTGTCAATGTTATTTAAAGTATTTATGATCAATAATGAAAATTTTAACTTGTAATTGAATCAATCATTTTTTAAACCTTTTCATGTTTTTTCGATAGACCAAGTTTTTAAATAAAATACAAAATCTCTAATAAAATATCAATTTCTGTTCAAATTTTTACTTCCTAAAGTTTATTGTCTAAAATTTGAACAATAATATAACGGCTTAATTAAAATACTTTTTAAAAATTACTTATATTCTTTAAAATCTTAATAATAGTTTAATTAATTTAAATGTTTGAAAACAAAAATCTGTAAAACTAATTAAACTATTAAATTGAAAAATGATATTAATTTACAAATACATAAAAGTCTTTGGTTAGAAGACTTGTCGACAAGATAAGATAATCACAAATTCTAATTTTCTAATTAATATAACAATTATAATAACAAAATATATGGGTGCTCTTGACCGTTAAAATTGTTACTACTATAATAAACAGGATTAAACTTTAAAAAACGAAAAAATTTACACTAGAACTTCAAGTAAAATATGTGATAGTTACGAATAAAATAAATTAGTCAACATAAAGTTTTTTATACTTTTTCGTTAATTATTAACGATTTGATTAAAATTATTTGTTGTTTTATTTTTAAATTCTATAAATAAATTAACACAATTACTGAATGATAAATATTTTTAACTTATTCCTTAACTTCAGGCTAGAACATAATTTCTTAAAAAACTCATTTGTCACCGTTTTATTTTATTTATAATTAAATTCTATTTTTTATACTAACTAAAAGAAATATTAGTACTAGTTAGTTTAAATTGTCTTGGTAAGAATTTAAAACATTTAAATTTATAATTGTTTTTAAAACTTAATAGAAAATGTCTGATATAAATACTTGTTAATCTGAACATAACAAATTAAAATTAAACAATAATTTACTAAAACTAATTTTTATTTATCCAAGTTGTTTTATTTTATCCTTAAATCTATAAAGTCAGCTTAAAATTAAATAAAAATCGTTGAACGGAAGACTTAAAGCAAAAACAATTCAAATCTTAATACTTACAAAAATGAAAACTTTGATTTTAATAATACTGGATGAATCTTCAAGTATGGGTCCTAATCAATCTGACGTAGTTCGAAGATACAACAAATTCATTAAAAAACAAAAGGAGATTAAAGAAGATTGTACAAGACTACATTTGGTTAAGTTTAACACAGTTGTGTCTACTGTACATTCAGGTTTACCATTGGCAGAAGTTCCAAACTTATCTATAAAAAACTACACTCCTGATGGAAGTACTGCTCTCTTCGATGCGATAGCATTTGCTGTACGTGTAGCTGATAATGATAAATCTGTAGATGAAAGGGTAATATGCCTTATAATTACTGACGGAGAAGAAAATTCTTCTCAAGAGACAACTAAAGAACAAGTAAAAAATATTATAACAACTCATGAAGCTAAGGGTGATTGGACTTTTCTGTATATAGGAGAAAATCCTGATCAATGGACAAAATTTAATGAAATGTCAACCTCGCATGGAATTTGCTATGATGACGATGATGTATGCTTTGAAATGGCAGAAGAAGCAGTAGGACGCTTTAGAAAGGGTGATGAAAAACAAGTTAAGAGTGGACTGTTCAATAGCTTATAACTGATTATAATGCTTAATGAAAAAATATAGATTTCTCAGTTTGTTTGACAATTAAAAGATTATTTAAAGCTTTTAAATTTTTTCATATAATAAAATGTATGTAATTAACTTTTATTAATTTTAATTTTTACTTGTGTGAAGCGACATCAAAATTAAAAGATTTCTTCCACAAAATTGTAGTAACAATTATTCATAATTATTACTACCTGAAAATATCTACTGTTTCACTGAGCTCTAAATAGAACATGCGAACAAATTTTAGACGATTATTGATAAAAACATTTAAAAGAATTTAATTTAAAAAATAAAATTAAGAAATAAATTAAAAATTAACAATCCAAAAAAATGAAAAAATTTTAACTATTAATCTATATTTTGCGATCATTTTTTCGATAAAATGGGATGCTTTTAATTTTTTTATAATTTTAAACAAATAACTTTAAAAAATATTCATGATTGGCTCAGACTTGTAAAAATTGTATTTGCTTGGTTTTACAATGATAAATAATACAGAGATTCAATGATTTGTCCTTCAAAATTTTTATTGTTCTTCATATTTTTGCTCCTGTTTAAGCCAATTTTACTCAGTTTGGGCCAATTATTACTAACTTTTATTCATTTTTGTGATCTAAAAAACGTCTACAGACAGAACGGCATCCGGAAAACCCAAATCCAATAGTTGACTTTTTCAAAGTGAGCTAAAAATTTATTTTTGACGTTATTTTCTTAATCTTAATCAAAATAATGATAACAAAATTTTTAAAAGTTTTCATCGAAAGTAAAATTTAAGTTTTAAAACTTTTTTAAACTTCTCCGTTTTTACACTTAATTATTACCATTCTTTTTAGTTTTTAATTTACTCGTCTATAAATATATACTTTTACAATTTACTTTATATTCACATTTATGTACCCACTAAGTTTGTTATCAAAAATGTTAAAAAGCAGTTTAGTTTTAATTGAAAACTTTTATTTTATAAAACAAGGATTAGTATGACGACTGATTGGAAACACAGGACAATCTTGTATAATTTACACTTTAAAACTAATATTATGAGATCAAGCTTACAATGTAATTTGATTAAACGAAAAGATACAAAGTATATATTGTACCAAAAAAATTCTTGTTAAATAGTTGAATAGTTTTATTTAAATCTTAAAAAAATTTTATAGTATTTTTTTCAGTTTTACTATTAATTATAAAATGGTATTTGTTTTACAATTTTCTAATTAAAACTAAATCATATGAAGTTTTTAAAAAAATACCATATGAAATATCTTAGTTATTACAAACAAATGTCGGCAATTGAGTTTATTTCGTTTAATAAATTAAACCCCAAACAATGATTTTTTTGGTCTTTCACACTTGTTTAAAACTAAAAGTTTAACTAATATACTTTTTTATATTATATTACTATTTAATTTTATTCATGAAGCTGAGTTAATAAAGGTTTTAAAATCCTTCAAAGATTAAATTATTCACAAACATATTGATTTATTCATTCGTAAAGTTAAAACTAATCTCATAACCTAGAATAAACAATTCAGTTTTTATAATCGTTTTAATCTCTTAAATTATTAATCGATTTTGATTACTACTTTTATATCGTTCAGAATAAAAACTCATAACAAAGTTCCATCTTTCACAAAACGTATAATATTCTTAATTAAAGTTCATTAATAATTTTATAATTATTTACAAGCAATAATTTTGATTTGTTATTTTTCATAAATTTTTAATAAATCAAAAAAATTTAAGATTTCCTCATCCATTAAAACAATACTTGGTTGAATACTTGAAAAAATATGATGTGACAATTTTTTTCTAGTTTTTAAAGCATTATTTTAATTTTTGTGATCAAAAATAAATTTACTGCCCAAATAATAATTATGTAAAATTATATTAAATAACGATTGTTATATACGTTAAGATGTAAATAAATTTATTATTTTCAACACTTAGAGTTTATCTAGTTTATAAAATAAATCAATATAATAATCGACAGTTTTATCATGTATTTAAAGAAATTTAACAAATATTTCAGTTACAATTACGCAATTAAATTTTTCAAACAGCTCTTGCTTTTCCTCTTAAACATTTACATTAGAACTAAGTTGATTAAATGTCAAATGATAAATCTGAATATTTATCTTTATAAAAATATTAATTCAAATATAAATCTAAATCAATTAACTTACAAGGACTTTCAACGAATTTTTACTTATTCAATTAATTAAAAAAACATCTCAAAAAGTAACATGTGTTTAAATTTGATTGTTACTCTTACAGTAATCCTGCTTGTATTTATAATAGTTTTGAAATAAAACAATGGAAATAACATGTCATGCTTTTATTGAAAGGTTTAGTAGTTTATAAAGCTAAAACAGTTATTTTCTCTAGTTAAATTTTTTTAATAGCAAGTATTCATTTGAAAGAGTAGGTTTAATTAAACTCGGGTAAGCAATGATTAAGCTAAATTACGTTGATTCATAAATATTTTTCTATTTTCGATTTGGACATCATATAGAATTGTTGTGATTTTGGTATCAAGTCAACCATTGCTTGTCTTTTGTAATGTTTTTGCTAAGTTTCTGGAATCAAATTAAACAAAACACAAATATTTATAACTAGCAAAACAACTGTATTAAGTCAGTACTTAAGTAACTTATATTATGTGTTTTTTGAAACTTTTATAAAAGATTTCCAACTAATATTTAAATGTAGTTATTAGAAATCAAACTAATTCGAAACAAACCTTTTTACTTATAAACGTTTAAAAATTATTTGGAACGATAAAAAGATTGAAATTAATTTTTATATACATTCATAACTTATGAAAGATCATAAAATTTTGAAATTACTGTTTAAGAGAACTATAAAATAACATAAATTGGTTTAAATGTTAAAACAATTGATTAATATCTTACAAGATTGCATTAATCTTAATTGCATATGAAAAGGTGAGGTTTTTGATTTTACAATGTCTGAAGTCCGTCCGCATGTCCATCCCAGTGTCTGTAATCTTTTAATAATTTTAACATTTTTAGCTCACTTTTTATAAAAAAAGGCGAGTTTATGGTTTTGACAATGTCTGTCTGCCCGTCCGTCCGTCCGTCCGTCGCGGTGAACGATGTCTTATAAAGGATTTATAGTTTTTCCATTTTGCTTAAAAACCAGTCTATTTGATACAGTAATATGAATGAAACTAAAAAAAGTGAGTCCTCTATGAATGTATTGTTCTTGTTTATATTTAATAAGGGATTTGAAGTTTTTCCATATATTTGTTGTAATCATATGCTTGAAATTATAAAAATGTGAGCTATCGATGAAAGTGCCGTTATATTTAATTAAAACGATTTTAGAATTTATAACTGAGTTATTGGATCTTAACCGTTCAATAAACTTATCGCAATGCACGTCAATGTAATATTTTAAACCATTTAAACATTTGAAAAAACTTTTTTATTGAAGCAATCTTATTGTATTTGTTGGAACACTTTTTTAAGTTTATATGTACAAAAATAATTATTCAATAGGAAATCAAATATTTTCAACTAACTCTAAATTCCAAAAACGTTATACTTTATTTATAAATAATGTAGAAATCAATCTAGCCTAAGGAGTAATTATAAAACGAAATAATAAAAGCTTTTGATGCATGAGTAGATTATTGAGCAAAGGTTAAGTTCACAAATTTATTTATAACGTCTGTTCGGTGAAAACAATATTTTTCTAATTAAGTTTGTATTCATTGAATGGTAAGAATAAAAAAATATCCAGTCTTCCATCTCTAAATTGAAACTCAATTACAACAAATGGTACAAATTTACCAAATTCGTGTGCAATACAACGTATTTACCGGCTATTAGATAAGAAAAAACAAGAAAGCTATCAACTTTTAAAAATAACCAATGTTAGAAGAGCGATTCAAGGTATTGTTTGATTACAATCATTACTTTTAATTATGAGTTGTGACGGAAATGAAACTAAAAGGATGGTGAAAAAATGTATGAAATAAAACTGATAACGAAGAGGCTTATTGGACAGGATACAAAGTAACTAAAGTTATCGATAACAGATTCTATACAGAATTCCGGAAATTTCATGGAAAATATAAAATATCACTATACAACATAATTAGATAATTTTATTTATGATTATTTTTGATTCTTAGAAAAAAAATTTGGTAAATAAAGCTATTATGATGGATTTATTTTTATTTTACTTTTTAATTATGGTGTTCTTATCAGTTTTACCATACCCGTTTCAGTCTTCCCGTCCTTTCGAATAACTTCAATATAATTTCACCTGATAAAAGGATTTTGGCTTTAAAACTTATAAATTTGTTACATTGCATTAAAATATGTAAAAGTGAGCTCTCTAGAAATATGAAATTTTTTTCTATTTGTGTTATTCTGAAGTATTTCTTTTGAAGATAAATTTAATTTTGATGAAAAAATGTTGTTACTTAAAAAGTTTTCATTTTGATTCTAAAACTTTATTAATTATCTCAGAATGTGTCATAGTTGTTTATTTTATAGCATTTAATTAAACGATATATTGGCCACCAAAAAATTTCATCAGTATAGACTATCTTTAATTTTGGAATTTAATTGAAAATTTATTACTGTTTAAACTGTTTCCGTCTATTATGTTGAATAATCAAAAATAAACAAATTTTTAAGTATTAGATAAACTGCTCACTCTAAAAGCCTTTTTTGTTTTGTAAAGTTTCATAAAATTAAGTGTATATCAAAACAATGTTACCATGTATGAATAAATAAAATGTGTTTTTGAATAATTGTAAAATTACATAAAATAACCAAATTATTACCAAATCATCTTTACATAAAACCTTAGAAAAATAAAACTTATTTTGTCAAGTGTAAAACAATTTAAAATATGTTTTTATAGAATATTTTACTTATACATTTATTCAAGGTTTGGATAGTATAAACTAAGCAATAACTAAAAGTTTATTAAGAACTTGGCCTTCAAAGATTTTATAAAATTTTCGTTATAATGAAATTTTTTATGACTAATAAAAAAGTTAACAATTTTTATTGGCTTATTATAAAGTTTTTAATATCTCAACAAATCATTATTTAAAAATTCGCTATATTATAAATGTTTACATTGAAGTTTTACTTAAAAATAAGAAAACCAGATGTTATCAACTTAGATTTTTTAAAAAATATTTATGCACATGTTATTTATCAATACATTAGTCTACATAGCTTTATATTTTTTAGATAACTCATAAAACTATTAGTATTATGTTATGCAACTAGTTGACTGAAATTTTTCAATTTAATTTCAAGTCAGTGCTCATATATGCATTATTACGAAAAAAATTAATGAAATTTAGTTTAATCATAGCTTACTTTTAAGAAATATTACAATTATTGTTTGCAAGGGACAGAATTTCAACCTGTACTCTTGTTCTCAAAAATGTTGCACTAAAACAACACTGAGCTTAACACAGTTTTTTGAACGAACAAAATTTTATAATTTACATTTTTTATAAAAAAATCTCCTTGTTTAAAAGAAATTCAATTATTATAATTTATTATTTACTATTATCACAATATTTAATTGCTTTTCCTAAATAAAAACAGTGTTATACCTCAATATTGATTTATTTAATGAACATCATGACATAATGCTGGTTAAAAAGTGTATTCTAATTAACCTTTTTGGTTTACGTTTGAACGAAATCATTACAAAAAATATTAGGTGTTAAAAGTAACAATTATTTATCTAGTTTTGAATTAATAATAAACAAATTGCTACCAAAAGATGTGGTGTCTGCAAACATTTTTAAATGATCACAATAATCACAAAAATGTTTCTTATGTGTTTAAAACAAATTTCTAGAAAAATTGTAACCTAAAATAACTACCAAACAAATTTTGATGACGCAATAATGTCTTAATGTGTAGTTTATGTGACTTATCACATACTATTGGTACAAGCCATGAAATAATTTATCATTAAGCAATTTTATTCCTTTGATAATTTGTAATTTCAAAAAGCTTATTTTCATTTAATAGTTTTTAAAACGTTTTTTACAACACAAGAAAACAAAACCTCAAATATATAAAAATTTGAAAAACTTGAAAAAGCACAAAAATATAAGTGTTAATTATATTTGTTCATAATTTTTAATTAAAATCAAATTATTGTAGATATTTGTTAATTAAATATAGATGCTTAACAGCTGGATTTATCGTTCAAATAATTTTTTAAGTAAATAACTATTTCATTTAGCTGCCTTTAATAAGGTTATCGCAAAAAATAATGTTATCTTGTTTTTCGATTTTACAAATGTATAAATTTGCGGGATATCGTTGCAATTTATGTTTATTTTACACTTATTAATTACAATTTGCATAACTTTTCATTCATGCTAATCGTAAATGTTTATTTAACCATATATTTGTTACCGAAAACATACAAGCATATTCTATATCGATTGTAAGTGACTTAATGTAATTAAACTGTAATTGTTAAACAAAAATTATTCAAAAGCTTTATTTGATTGCTCAACAAGTGATAAAACCATAATATTTTTTGTAAATCTACCATTTAAATCTATTTATAAAAAACATCTCTTCTTTTATGGTAATGAATTAAATATATGTTATTTAAAAAGGCTTTTAAAACTTTTTTTTACTAAACTATGAAAACTGAAAAAGCTTAAATAAAAATTTAAAATAAACTTATATAAAAATGAAACTTTCTTGCAGACTCTTTGTCTGCGAACAAACTGATTTATTAAAGACATCATGATAAATACAACATTTATAATCAATGAAAGTACATTAATATAATTTTATCGTGATTTAAAAGCAATGTAAATTTGTCAATAGAACGATTCTGCAATACAATTAAGATAAACATCGACTTTAGTCGTAATGATATATATTTCTGAAAGCTCGAAAAACAAAATAGCATCATTAAACTCTTTTAAAAATGAATAGTTTAAAAAAATTTAAATATTATACATGTGATGTTTTTCAAGATGTATTAGTTATATTAAATTGTTTAAGCTTCAATGAATCTATTTTTAGTGTCATTGAGGTAAAATGCATTTACAACAAAGGCTAGTTTATTAGTTTGTCGTTCGTAAGTGTTGAGTAAGAATTAAAAGAAAATCTTGTTCGCTCTCTTTCTGTAAACATGGTTCTAGGCTTTTTGTCAGCTTTATTTAATTTTTTTAAATTTTATTAACTGTCCTTTTCCTTGGTTCTGTCATTAATGAGTTGCATAATATATATTTTAATTTTTGAAATTTCAAAAGTATGGTTTTAATAAAAATTTAATATGATGGTAATTGTTACTTTCAAATAAGAAATTATATCAATTATTTCTTATAAAATTTTAAAACAAATTTTATTAAGCATTTATAATTTTGTTATTAAAATGAAAAAAAACCAGTCATATTACGACTAAACAAATCGTATTTGAATTTTTTTAGCTTTTAATAATAAAATTGTTAATATACATGGAATAAAATATTAATTTTGCTTTTAAATCATTTCGAAAAATGTGTTTTTATGGTGATAACTTCTTATGTTTTAAAAATGAAAATTGTTTATTGCAAATTAATAAAACAATTAGTTAAAACAAACTTCAAATAATTCGTGCAATTAGTTGTATGCTTTTAAAACGATAAGTAATTTTATCATTATTAATATGTTTGGCCTAATTTTGCTTATTTATACCAATTTATCTATAGAAAATTAAGATAATCCAAAGTAAATTTGCGAGAACATTAGCTGACTAAAGATAAATTACCAAAACCTTTAAAACTGGCCCAGTTTTAAAGTTAATAACTATCAACTATCATGTTATTCGTTACAGTGTATATTAAATGACAAAAAAAAATAAAAGTTTCCACAAAATGGTATTTATGTAGCCTAAGCATTAAAATGTTATCATCACTTTCCGATATAGATTTATCCAGTATACTTTAGTGTATTTGAATTGGATATCATAAAATTCTATTTTAAAATAAAAAATTAATAGAATCTCGTAAATAAATGGGCACTGCCAATATGTTTTATCTATATATTATGTGCTCAAATAAAAAATCTGTCATTTATTTAGTTTAATAAAACTACTTTTTCCATTAAGTCTTATCTTCAAAATGATGAAAAATAGTTTACATAAATTATTTTAAAATAGACATTTAGAAATTTTTTGCTACATTCAAAAAATTAATTTATATCTAATGTTTTGGATAGTGTATTATTTTTTTAATTTGTTTTTTAACATTGATTACAATTTTTGTTAGTATTTACAAGTTATGATAATATAATCGGTTAAATTACCGCCAATATTAGGCAAATGCTAAAATTTTATAATCCATTCACAATTTAATTTCATCCCATTCTATCGAAATTTTTGTTAAACACAACCCAAATTTGTTTTTGAAAAATTCAGAAACAAATTTTTAAGATTTTATTAAAAAATTAATTTTCTTAAGTCTTATTATTCGTAAATAGAGTAGTCTATAAATATTTAAATAATTTTGAGAAGAACTAAAAGTTAAAATTAAGCTTATATTAAAGTCATTGGCAAATATTTCAACATTTATTTGTTTATTTTATATTATCCTCTTATTAGTCACACTTTTATATGTTTAAAGTTTTTCTTTGTGGTATTGGTTAGCAAAAATACTCAACTTATAAGAATAAAATGAAATTTTTAAATCCAAAAATATTTAAATATTTTTTATATATTTTCTAAACCTGTAAATTTTATTTAATGATTGTTTATTAAAAGTTTTTATTTAATCAATAACTAAATTTAGTTTCTTTTTTCAAAAAAAATCACATTTGTTGACACAAAATATTTTGTTTATAACAATTAAATTCTAGCTTTTTTTTTGATTTTTGAATCAAATCAAATCAAAATCAAAACAGACAAATCAAACAAATAACAAAAAACAGAAAAAACCAAAATACTGGTAAAATAATAATATAAGCAGATTTATGCTGATTATTTATTTTTTGTTTCAGCTATTTACCATATTATAGAATCCGAAACTCAATCTTTAAAATTTCCAACAAATAATATTAATGAATTAAGTTAATCTATCACAGTAAAAATACTAATAATTAATTTGTTAGAATTGATTTATTATTTCGATTTTAATCTAGCTTTCTATTTATCAGGATTTTATTCATTTTTCAGGTAAATTAGAATACTTTCCAGAAAATAATATTGAATATAAACAATATAAGAGACAATGATAATATCATTTATTTACTTTTTACATTTTGGTTCTTATGCAACTATTTTTATAAATTGTGAAAATTAAATTGTAAAAAATTCTTAAGTTTTTCCTTTATATATATATTTGTTGAGAATCATAAATGTTTTTTACATTTTTTTAATAAATGTGCTAGTTATTTTATAGCATATTTATTTAAGTTTTATTATCAGATGATATTTATTTTAAGTTTTTTTAAGTAATCAAATAATTACCGTTATTATAGTCAATAATTGAATTGATTAAAACAAGAAAAACTAATTAACAAACAAATACAAATTTTTATGATAACCTATAATTTTTGTTAATTTGATGTATAATTTTCAGCTATATCATTGACAAACATTGATAAAATTGTAAATTTTTAACCTTAGTTTCTAATTAAAGTCTTAACATTTAAAACCAAGCAAATAATTTGAAAAAACTAAGTTATCTTGACCTAATCATTTTAAAAACAATTTCGTTAATTGACCTTTTAAATTAAATAATAATTATCTTCAAGTTTTTAAATAATGTATTTTTTGAACATTCTTATTATATTTTTTATCATACTAATAGTATTTTACTAAGATAAATTCCATTAAAATATGATATGAGGTTGGTCAATGAAAGCTGTTTATAAAACGGTATAACGCCAATTACTAATACCAAAACCAATTCAACAGCTAAGTTAACCCAAAATCAACTTATAAATTCACTCGTATTTTTTTA
Organism: Phthiracarus laevigatus; assembly: GCA_034700185.1. Taxonomy (NCBI): domain Eukaryota; kingdom Metazoa; phylum Arthropoda; class Arachnida; order Sarcoptiformes; family Phthiracaridae; genus Phthiracarus; species Phthiracarus laevigatus. Next base: position 2,233 of record JAQIXJ010001623.1, on the reverse strand, counting down.
TTCATTCAATGAACTATATGCAAAACAAATCGTAATTTTTAATTTGCTCAATTTTTAAAAATTTTATATGTACCTAAATTTTGCTGTAATAGAAGTTTTGAATGAGTTTTTAATAACCAATAGTTTCGTTGACTATTGCATAAAATTAATAAATTGTAGAGGTCATAAAAATTTACCTTAAAAATCATAATAACCATAAAAAGTTCCGTGTCATTAGAATTTATATATTTCTGCTTATTTAAATATTGTATCTTTTATAGTTTGGTTAGAATGTTTGTGCAAAAAATAATCTTAAAAATGTGTTTTTAAAAAATTAATAAAAATTTTATTGTTGTAGTTTATTACTATCGAAAAAAACTTTTAATATATAAATTTAAAAAAAAGTATTATTCTTATTAATAAAATTTTATTACTTTTTAAAAACCTTTTATTTTAATCTAAAACGTTTTAATAAAATATACTTTTATTTTAAATTTATAAACTCAGAATTAAAAATTTTTGCAGTTTTTGACATTTAAATAATACATACAAAGAACATTATTGATTTTTTACCGGCACAACAAACAGTGATTCGATTTCAAAAAGTATTAGATCAATTTAATAGCGAAGTAATTCTATTGTTAACATTATAGAAAGAAAACAAATTAAAAAACTACGGCGAATACATGTTCTAATTAATGCAATAATACATAAGGATAATTTTGGTTTTGATATCTTTCTTTGGTAGCTAGGCCAAGATTTTCTATACAAGGATATCTTAACCGATTTTATCCACATGTTTTATTGCACATTTGTTTTATTGAACATTTTCTAAATTTTAATTTTTTGATTATTGTATCTTGCTATTTAAGAATTTAATTAAATACAATGACTCTTATTTGTAAACACGTTTGGTGAATGTTCAATTGTTAACTATAATTTTTTTAGTTAAACATTGATGACAAATAAATTGTGATTAAAAACAATACAATAAATTTGAAGAAGTTAAGATAAGAATATATAAGAAATATACAATGTTTTAAAAATTATGAAGCAATTTGTGTCACATTTGTAAGACAATTTAAATTTTTTTAAACATTTTATTGTTCCCTAATAATGGTAGTTCGATGTAAATTAACTGAAATGTTTTAAACGTATAATTTAAGTTATCAAGTAGACAAAAAATACAAATTTATTTGCAAAAAATAGGTAAGTTTTGGTGTAACATTAATTCTCATCACATTATATTCATTTGGATTCTGTTTAGAGAAAAAGCATTTCCTACACTTCAAAACTCATTATTAAAAATTATTTTAAATACAAGATAATTTTATAACCGCTATGAACAACTAATTTTCTTCGTTCAATTTTAAAGTTTGATAACTTTTTGATTATTTTAAAGTATTTCTTGTTAAATATATTTAAGGTTAGGTTTATAATTTTATTTCTAACTTTAGTTCTATCACAGATGAGTGTACAGCATATCATATGTGTATAATGTCGTAAAAACCTTTTTATAGTAGTTCTTTTTTTAAAAAAATACATTTATAATGAAAACATCTATTTAGCTCTTATTAAATCAACTCAAATTTTTATATTTATATTGAGAAACTCAACCTGACCTAATCGTAACTTTTTTTATGAAAGACAATAAATAAAAGTTAGGCAAATCTATATGGTATCTCCCTAAATCATCTGTAACTTATCAACTCTTAATTTAAGATATTTATATTAAAATCTTTTTATGAACGATGAAACCTAATTGATGTAACAGTAAATAATAAAGATAAATATTAAATTTAGGCCTTAATAGAATGGGAACATACAATAAAATGTTCGAACACTATTTTTTAAAAATTTTTAAACTAAGATTTTTTTAAATTAAACAAAAGAAAAGAAATCTAATACTTATAAACTATTTAAATTAACATTTTCATAGCATCAAAAAAAATAAATAAATTTGATTGAAAATTTATATTAATTTACAAAATTTCATTAGTCATTTTAGACTAATATATTTTAATGATTTAAAAATAGAAAGAGCTATGGTATTTGTTTTTTACGTTATTTTTAACGATTCATAAAATTATATTATTTTAGATTTTTTATAATTAACTGTGTGACAAAATGGTTCTCCCTTCTAAAATTTAAAGCATAGCGTGTCAAATAAATTTTAATTATATTATCAATTGATTGCGAAGTAATTAATTGTTGTCACCAAAACATTAAAACAACTCATATCTATTTATACTTC
>JAQIXJ010001622.1:0-19594 GCA_034700185.1 Phthiracarus laevigatus | reverse complement strand
GGATTCCTCGCCAATGTCGGATTCCTCTCCAATGTCGGATTCCTCGCCAATGTCGGATTCCTCGCCAATGTCGGATTCCTCGCCAATGTCGGATTCCTCGCCCATGTCGGATTCCCCCTCGCATGTCGGATTTGAAGGGAAATTATGGACACCTCCTTTATAAGGGCGCCTACCTCTTCGAGTGACCCCTTATTTAACTCAGAACTTTCAGCTGAGTTGAATGCTATAGGTGCTGAAGGGTTTTTTTTAACATTTTTTTAAATCCCTCCTGTATGAGGGGGTGACCACCCCATGATATATGTAATGAAAGGTATTTTTAACATTTTTTTGGACCCCTTCTGTATGAGGAAGTGGCCACTTCCTCGAGTGACCCCTCAATTTACTCAGCTTATTCAGTAGAGTCGAATGATTTAGGAGTTGAAGGGTATTTCTAACATTTATTGGACCCTTCCTGTATGAGGGGGTGCCGAACACCTCGAAACTCTTCTACATGAGCGCCTCTCTTCAAGTTGCATCCTTTGATATATGTCGTGGGGTGGACGTTCGGGAGGGTAGAATATAGTACAATTGAATCAGTTTTTCCACTCCCATTTTTTTAGGAGGGGTCCCACCACCTTGAAACCTCCGGATGTGCACTCTTCTCTTCGAGCTGAATCCATTGATATAGGTGTAGAGGGGGTAGGACCCCCAGGGACGGCGCCTATAAAGGATACCACAAACATACAAACAGACAAACAAACGCACAAATTTTGTTTTTTTATTAAGTGATGATTTACACAAACATTTTATACCTCTGCTTTATTGAATTAGAACATTCAGTGATCAATCAAAAGTTCCACTGCTTTTATCGGGTAAAAGAGCATATATAGCAGGAAATATATGTTCACTAATTGAACAATGGAAAGTGTACAGTTGTGCAAAGATGGTTCGAACAGTTTTAAATGTTCCATTGCAATATAAAACAGTCGCTTCACACAATTTCTTTAATAACAGCCGTTGAAAATTTTATTATCTGTTGAAAATAGAAAATAAAAGAAATCAAGATATTCCTAATTTTATAGCTCGAAATTCGAAATTATACAGTCGATTCAAGTATCATGAAATAGATTTTTTTAGATCTATCTAACAATATCTGAATCGTTGCCGTTTTCGAGTTGGTTGAGTTCGAAAAAACACAAATTCGACATTCGAAATTGTTTAAAGTCAATTTAATTATTAATTAAAAGATCTCTAAGAGACCTCTTAATCGATACCATAATCGACTTTCTAAGTATTTCCGTTTTCGAGTTGATGCAAATCGAATTCACCAATTCGAATTTCGACATTGTTCAAAGTCGACTCAATTATCATCAAATAGATCTCTATTAGACCTATTTAATGATATCTGAATCGACTATGTATGGCATGTCGTTTTAATAATTTACCGGTTCCATCTTCGAATAAAATAAAAATTCTGCCATCCACTGTTTCTCTCAATTTTCCATTCAATATCAAATCGTTGCGGATATCTGGCTGATTAGGAATATTGATTTTTATAACGTTAAATTATCGACTTGTATGCACTGTATTGCTTAACCACTGCTTCTCTTATATTTTGTTGTTCTTCAGCCATATTTTGTCGTAGAAATTCTCTTCATTCGTCGTTATAAACTTGTGAACCTGGTTTACTGTTGTCACTGTTGCACGCGTTTCTTTATCTTGTCTTAAATACTTTCGCTTCAATTTGTCCATTCTGTGGAGGATGATTATTTGTTGCTAAATCAAATTTGTGTGGTGTATTGTTGTCTTATGTGACTCTTGCTCAACAGTCACTCGCATTTCCAATCTGTTTTCGTTCCTCTATTCTTTGATTTTCTAAAGAGGTATCCATTGAATATAAGTAGTTTACCACCTCTTTTTGAATCGACAAATTCTATTCGATGCTCCGTTGTAATAATGACTGAATTAAATACAAGATAATTTTGTTGTGCGCAGACATTAATAACATAGCATTATATGTATACAACTTCCATATAAAATTTACAAAAATATATGTTAATAAATAAATTACGTTTAAAACAAAGGCGGCGAACAGGGAAGACATCATTTCTAACAATATATTTTTAATAATTTTTTTGTATCTTATTATATTGTTTAAGTTTATATTATTGGAGCCGGTGTTCTATACATCAGCCATAAAATGCATATCACATATATGTGAGTTTTACAATTTTTTAACGATAAGCATTCTTCATCTCAGTTTGACCTTTAATAAGCCATATCCTTGAAAGTTCGCAATTTTGGAAGTTTTAAGTTATATTTAGTTTTAAAATGATAAATATTTGAAAATGCAATATTTTACAACAAAATATAGTTCATTCTAAAACATAGGAGTCTATATAAATGGTTTTCATATTAAATTAACAATTAAAATAAATTTAAATATATTGTTTTAAACAGAATAAAAATTCTGTTTTGTCAATTATCCTTTCTTATCTTAATTTTTGCATTAAGATATTTCAGGAGACAGTCATAAAAAGCATCCGGATAATATGCACGTAAAAACTAAATAAATATGCATGCATTTATACACTAAAAATCTCTATTATATGCTCGATTATATGCAATAAAAACTGATAAAAATTTTACTTAAGTTTAAACTATAGCTCATTAAAGTTGGAAAACATGTCATTTTAAGAATTTTTAAATTAAATGGCTTCTTTTTAATTCAAAATATGCTTTCAAAATGAAGAATGCATGATGAATTTAAAACTTTTACTTGTATTTTTGGCAAAAAACTTGTTCCATTTGTTTTAGACATTTTTCTTTAAATTCACTATTGATAAAGTTAAATAATTCTAACAAATTTTCTTTCTCAGATGCAAAGTTCCATCATATTAGATATGATTTTTCAACTGAGCAATAAAAAATAGTGCTAATTATTTAAATTTATATCTTAAAATTATTGAAATATGCATCTATTTACGAAATCTCCAATATATGCATGCAAAGCTAAAAACTCAAGTTTAATGCATTTTTATGCACTTATATGCAAGTATGCATTTATCCGGATCCTGGTTATTAAGTATAAAGTAGCTGAACGATTTTTCGCTATCCTTTAGCTTTAGTGACATCTCTTTGAAAACTTTTTTAATATTAATTGTCTCATTTCCACCGCATATAATATTTTCGTTTTTGCAAACGCATGGATACACTACTTCTTTAGCAGGACATACACCACAATAAGCCTTAGATATAGTTAATATCAGGAATAATAGAACGGCTAAAATAATAAATTTATTAAAATAGATAACGTAAGTGTTTAATATACCGTACTAATACCTTTGTGCATCATTATCATGCTTATTAATGAATAAATTATGAAAATGTGTTTGCATTAAATATACTTTTTTATCAATGGGAAATTAATTTCTGTAAATGAGGTATATGTTAATGAGGATTTGAAGCTTATGATAAAGTTTAGTTCATTAGATTGGGAGAAAAAGTTTTAAGTAACTTATTGAAATTTTTTGAGCAATTTCATATAAAGAAACTTTCCTTGCCATTATTCTTTAAATTTTTTTAAACCCGAAAGTTTTTCAAATGTCATAAATTCTTGTTAAAGAAAATCTAAGCCAGAGTTGATATAACTAATACAAGTGTAAATTTCAGGTTGAAATAGGAAAAATAATCTCATTATATCAGACAAAACATGAAGTATAAAATAATATTTTTATAATAGAATAATCAAGATATAACTAGCTCATTAATTTTATAATAAAATGCTTATTTTCATTATTATAACTTTAATTATTTAATTATATTCTGCTACATTCACGTTAGTCATGAATCGAGTTCTGGTATGGTTTTGCCTGGTGTTAATATTGCGTGGGTGTTATGTCGACCAAAAGTTGTGAGTGGCTGACAATCTATTTGGTGATGAGATGGTGAATAAAACGAATGGTCTGTATAAAGGCTTTGTAGACGGTAACAGCTCGGGTGAAATAATTATTCAACTTAATGCTGACTATTATATCAATTACATACAATTTCTATTAAGGGACCTTGACTTAGGAGATTATTTTTTCAATGTGTATGTTTCTGTTGATAACAAAAATTGGGCAATTGTTGCTGTACGCGATAAATTGCTCTGTCTGTCGTGGCAGTATCTTGTCTTTGCGCCACGTATTGTTAAATATATTAGATGAATGGCGAAAATACAGGCAATCCTTACATTCAATTTAAAGTTAAATTTAAAGCGCGTTTGATGAGAGTTTAATATTTTCTTTTTAAAAAATACCGATATATGATAAGCTTAAAATGTTTAATAATTTTTATTTCTATGAAAGGATAGTATTAACTACAAAAGTTCTTTTTTATATTATATAATCTGAAAATGATAGACATTTGTGACTATTTTTTATTATTCACAAATTAGAGTAAATTTATAAGAAATAATTTATAATAAGTTATAATTTTGATTTTAAAACATAATATCACTGTCAAAACAAATTGAAATAAAATTTTCTGTAATATAATAAAATAATTTAAAACTGATTGAGAAGTAAAATCTCAAATGTACTCAAGTTTAACAAAAAAAACGCATTCTCATAATAAAAATCATGCGTAAAAATGATTCAGAATAAATACAAATATTATATTTCGCATATTTTAACTTTAAAAGTTATTATTTAATTGATGACATATTACAATGCTTTAAATGAAGAATACAAAATGAAAATTTTATTAATATATAATATGATTATCGCAATTTGTTTTCTTTTGGTATTACACTTAACAGGTAATATTTAATGGGGTCAAAGCAAAAACTCTCAGAGAAAGTATTTTATTTTAATTAATTTTCTCTACTTCAAAATTTAATTTTAAACAGCTGGAGATGACACTACATCTTCTTATTCGATAAGTATAATTTCAGAGACTAATAATGAAATCAACGACAAAATTAAAAGCATAAATACTGTATTAAATGATTCGAAAACCGATAACTATTATAAAAATAGTTCAATACTTGAAAATATAATTGAAAATATAAATGCGACGCAATTAGTGTTAAACGTAACCAACTCCGATGTTGAGCAAACTATAATATCAGTTATTCCTGGAATTCCAATATTTAAAAAGCCACCAGAGATCAAAATTCTCGATCCGGATGAGGGACCATTGGAGCCATTTTTGCATCCATCAAACAACAGCGAGATTGACAGTGACATGCCATCCACATCATCGCCAAATCAGCAATATATTTGGATTCGAAAACCAGAGTTTGTAGCAGAGAAGGGTTCATTGGAAGAAAAGTACAAAAGTTTGTTGGCTGATGTTGACAGCGATGATGTCACGCTTCCTCCAGAGTTTACCAACGATAATAGTACCCAAACCAAACTTATTTCTAATATGAAACCCAACACCGCTTCGGCTAAAAATATAAGTTTAAAAAATGTTTTCCGATCACCAATACCTCGTTATTATCCACCATTAGCTTCGCAATATGCATATCCTTATCAACCATTTATGTATATGATGCCGTCTCTAATACCACAGCCACAATACTATCCAACAAATATTGCCCAAAGAATGCCATTCGTATATAAAAACAATTATAATTCGCGCTTAATTGATGGTAAGTTATGCGATAATATTTTTAGCTCACTTTTTTAAAAGAAGCGGATTTATGGTTTTGACAATGTCTGTCCGTCCGTCTGTCTGTCTATGACAAGTTTAATATTAATAAAGGGAGTTTATTGAATTCTTATATTAATTAAGGGCCTTTGCATTTTATTAACTTGGCTGAGAAACTTGAATATTTGGTACATAAGTCTTCATTTAACTAAGAAAAGTGAACTCTCTATGAATTTTCCTTTCTTGTTTAATGTTAATTTTAATCTTTTCCTTAAAGACTAATATTTTTGATTATTAAGGTGAACGATTAAAAGCATTAAATAGCACTAAGCACTCAATTCCACAATCGATTGAGTCGTCGATAGCGAAACATGATATCGAAGCGCTGTATAAAGTTTTGCCTAAAAGTTATTTAACTCACGGCGCAAGCATACAACAAGTAGCTATTAATTCAACTAATGAAAGCGAACTAATGATAGATGCGGATATTGATTCATTGGAAATGTTAGGACCCATTGAGCTAAAGCAAGAGGAAAATGTAGATGAACATTTTACTACTAATATGAACCATTTATTAGTAAATACCAATAAATTTTCTGGCAGTAAAGGCATAAGAGTTTCGGAACAACTTAGACATAGTAATGGTATCAAAATGACGACAACAAAAACCAAAGACAAAATTTTGCCAAAAGAAAGTTTATTAGGTTTGCATGTTGTGTACGAAAATAATGAAGTTCCAATAATAAATAATCGAAAGATGGCAAACAATAACTTTTATGTAAACCGTAACAGTCATTATCAACCACTGAAAAGCCAGAAACAAAATCACAGGCATATTTTAAAAGCTATTGACTCAAATCAAAACAGAAATAATAATTTCAGGTCTATTTTGTCTGATAATGATGATAATTCTCATCGATGGAAAAAGACAATAAAACCAAAATTTCTGTTCAGAGCTAACTTCGCTGACAGCAAACTGATAATTAGGGATAAGGATAAAAGTAGAAATAAATGGTGGAATTCGGAACAGCCATCCTATTGTCTTGAACCGATTTATGTTGATACAAATTGTCGCAATAAAAAGTTAACAAAACGATGGTCATTCAACGAAATCGATCATAAATGCTATTTCTATAAAGATGTGTGCGCTCATGTCAAACAAAATTCATTTCTAACATCGAGAGATTGTTTTCTCAAATGCTGGAGAATTTCTGATTAGTTTAATGGTTAATATTTCACATTATGAATGTTTTCGTTTGAACATAAATTGATCAATAAGATGGTAAATAACAAATGTAAAACATTTATACATCGATATAGAACATCGACATTGACAAAAAACTTTTATTGAGGCTGAGAAAATCTTAAAACACTTTCATTATAATTTTTTTTTGTTAACAAACGCATAAATATTATATTATATACAAATGATTCAGTTCAATTAAATTGAAAATTTTTAATAATAATTATTTGAAATTTACGGCATGTACAATACATACTTTTTTAGATATTTGTGTTTATAATTCATATTAAGCTAAAATTGTTTAAAATAAAATTATTAAAATTATGCTATATAGAGACTATAAAGAAATTAAAATTCTATTTTGGATGAATACCGAAAAGACGATATGTCACTTCTGGAAACTTGAAAATTAATATAGAAAAGTAACACAATTAAATAGATTTAAGATATAAACAGGGTTAATGAACCTAATAAAAACTATTTATTTATTTTAAAAATATCTACTATGACAAACTTACCGTTAATATCAAAGTTTAACAAGATAATTAAATTTCTAATTAATTGTGATTTCCCTTCTTTGATTTAGTAAATTAGTCAAAAATCCAAATAATTTGATTATTTTTATTGTTTAAAATTAAGAATAAAATATAAAACCTATATGTTTTCATTCTTTAGCTCAGTTTTGATCACATCAAATTTCGTAAGTCTGTACTGTACGTTCGCATTAGCTCGACCCTGCGATTCTGTATGTATTTTATATAAGTATATTTTGCTGAAATGGTAGAATACTGTTAACTTAATATAAATTAAATTATGTAACAATATAAATAAATTTTCGAACATTACTAATAAATTTTCCAGCAATACATTTCTATATACCGTAGACGAGTAAGACACATATATGATAGCATATTGAATCAGATATAGTCAATATTAATGAATCATATTGTTGAGCTGAAAAAGTTATCTTATTTAGTTAGTGGAGTAACGGAATCTGGAATCAGTGAAAATGGAAAGATTGTTAATTAAGAGTGGATTAGGGACAGGGACAGACAGACACACGGACATATCAATCATATAATGTCAAATTTTCAATATGCCATAAAAATGAGTTATCTATGAATGTGTCGTTCTTGTTTAGTTCTTAATGTCCTTCATATAAAGTACTAATATTAAGAACAGTAATAATCTGAAAAAACAAATAATCCAAAAGAAAATGCAGTGTAAATAATGAGCTTTACAGCAAATTTATCTGAAAAAATATTTGTAATAAAAGACTAAATTGGTTTAGATTTCGGTTGCTATATGACTAAATATAAGAAATTGTAATACCAATATCCAGATGATTGCAATCAATCACAACAATAAATAGGCTATAGTCCGAAATCTAAAATTTCCCAATTCATCACTGAAAATCACTCATATTAGTTGATAAGAAAGCTTGTTATCACAAAAATATAATTATCACATGCTATTTACGAGAATTTTTTTTATTTACTTCCTCTAGAAATGCGGACTAAGTTTCAATTACAAAACGCTCAGTCAAAACAGTGGAGGATTTTCAACTGCAGTTAAATAATATAAAGTTCGAAACAGTGCGAAAATTTGTCAATACGTTGCTCTTTAATCATCTGAAGTCTTTCGTTTTCATTATTTTGATTGCTAAAGCACATCAATATTTTATTCAGTGCGCGAATGTTGGCATTCAGCGCGAAACAAAATGCGTTTTGCTTTAGCGATCTTCACACTTACTTCTGCGGTAACCTATTGTTCTTCATTTTCGTATGGACCTGCAAAATATCCATCGCTGACCACAACTATTAAGTCAATTGTATCTACAGTACCGCCGATTCTTAGCCAAATTAAGAATAAAGCTATCACTGAAAAGGTAGTTTTCTCATAAATTAAGCTTAAAGTTGTTAAACTATCTGTTTAAAAATTTTTAATTGATTGATAGGTTCGTGGTATATTTTCAGTGATAGGAAGAGTTGGTATTATAGTCTACTCATGTCTGTCGATCTCTCTATTATGCGAAACTTATTTTATTCCTGCGCTGGAGCTCATAGGAACATGTAATTAGAAAATTGTTAATTAAGTTTCTAATTTTAGAAAATGTTTTTAGATCTCAGTTTGCCCAACGATATCACTGGTGCAATATTTACACCACTTGGAACTGCTGGACCTGAAGTATTTTCAAGTATTTTTGGAGTTTTTTTCTCAGAAAATGATATCGGAACAGGTAATCCATTAATTTAATAGATTTAGATCTAGATTTTGTATTTTACGGTAAATGTGAGAAAAAGTTCCACTTGACATTGAAAATAATTATGTTTACAAAATTTGCATATTTTGTAACGTTATATTATAGTTAACTAATTGAAAGCTATATTAACTAAATGTATTAGAGATGGAAAGTTGAAAAGAAAGAGATAAAACTTGCTTTGAGATAACATTGAACTTTATAAAGTAAAGTTCAATGTTCATATGTTTTATTTATAAAAATTAATGGCGTATGTTTAAGCGGATAAGATAATTAAAAACATTCATTTTCAGGCAAAATTAATGTGTTGTGTTAAAAGAGTTGAGAATGGATAAGCATTATATTGTTGCAATTAATCGGTTTAAACTAGACACAGCTGACTCAATTGTGAGGTTTTCTTTATAATTTTCAGATGGAAAGATAAAGAGAAAGAATGAAAGAGAGGAGAGAGAGAGAAACTTCCATGGATTGAATAGTATAATAACTGATAATTCTCACATTACACACACCATACTAACATAATATATTTTCACTGAAATTACCCTAACAATACCTAAAAATGTCTTTTAACCTATAAAGAATATTGTTGTATCGTGCAGGAAATTTGTGTAAGATGCAACATTAAGACAATTTTAATGGACATTTAAAAAATAAAAAGTTAATGGACATATGATAACTATAATCTAGTTAATAAAAATAAAGGAAAAAATGTCAAGATATCTATAAACTCGCCTAATTGTTCAATCGCTGTTAGCGAAGTGAACAGTAATTTCTACTTAAGATTAAATCTTTTATTATTTTGAAACATACTCTAACTATTTTGAAATTAATTATCAAATTCCAACAATTTAAAAATTTCTGTTTAATTTTATAATTGATGTATTTATATTTTTAAAGGTGCAATAATTGGGTCGGCAGTATTTAATTTGCTAATGATTCCAGCGGCGTGTGCTTTAGTAGCAATTTACTTTCGCGGCGAAAAACTCAAGATCAATCCAATGATAATAATTAGAGATTTAACGCTTTATATCATATCAATTATAGCGTTAATTTTGGTGATTCAGGATAATAAAGTTGAATTGTAAGTTCTAAAATGAATACACAGTATAACTTTTAGAATAACCATTTAAATTCTAAAAAATAGTATAGGCTTTATATATATATTATTTTTAATATCATTTTAAACAGTGAAAATAATCTGTTTAATAATGTAAATAAACAACAGTTACTGATGAAAGGTTATTTTTGAATCTTATATATTAGAATTATTACGCCTCTATTAACCATTTTTGTGGAAGTTTTTACTTAAGGCATTGATGGCTGATTTTTCACAAAAAGTATGATAAAATGTAATATATTATATTGTTTATAGAAAAACCTAGCTTTTAATTTATTTTATATTCAAAAGTAAAATGAACTTTGCCTAGTTTTAGTAATTAGTAATTTACTAAATAAGCTAACCTATATTAATTACTGAATCATTAATGAATTATTATTAATAAGTTTATTTTACTTTAAACATTTACTTGAATTTTTTAAAATATGATTATTTATTATTGATATTTACTAAGATATTATAAATTTTCTAATATCTTTTTAATATAGTATTGAAGCGCTATTGCTTATCAAACTATTCGTGTTATCGGTCATATTTCTCTATTATAACACAAAACTTTTCGATAATCATTCGGATAAAAATATTGATGATCCGCCTAATGAAACAACCGCTTTATTGAGCTCTCAATCAACTGAGCAAAATATAATACCCTCTCGAAGAGTGTCAATACGATTCAACCCCACTAATGAATTGTTATCGTACGAACTGATCGGTGAATGCGATAATAATAATGAAACTGTGATTGTAATTAATGAGACAGACTGGAAATTGAAACAGACAGAAGAGGAATGCATTAATGAAAGTTGTTTGAATAAGAACCGCATTTTACGCACATTTATGACACCAATTTCACTAATAATGAAACTGACAATACCCAAACCAACGAAAAAATATTTCGCAATAACATTTATCGTATCAATATTATGGATGGCAATACTTTCATACTCAAACATTTCATGCGTACAATATATAAGTTAGTATTAACCATTAAAAATTAAAGCTTAAAATATACGTATATGATCAATGTTAGGCGAATACTTTTCCATATCGGACACAATAGCTGGTATTACAATATTAGCATACAGCACAACGGTCCCAGACTTGATAACCAGCACTTTATTAGTGAAACAAAAGGGTCTCATTGATATGGGCATTTGCAGCGCAATCTCCTCAAACAGATTTGGTATATTAATTGGTTTAGGCTTTCCATGGGCTGTCAAGTGTCTGGTTAATTGGTTGTCACACCACTCATATTCTAAGAATACTCAATCAATTGGAAGCACTGCATTGCCTTGGACTTCGTTGGTACTTCTTGGGACCATTAGTTTATTATTTTTGAATTTTAAGTTTAATAACTGGACTCTAAATCTTAAATTTGCCATAATATGTGTTTTAACATATTTGGTTTTTGTTTCAATAGCTATAGGTTTTGAATTTCTATTATAATTTTATTTTTATTTAGTTTATTATATTGTATTCTAGCTGTAGATCTAATAAGCTTGAATGCCTGAAACTTTTAAAACATAAATAATTTGAACAGTTTATAAATTGCTGTAATACATAAAATAAATTTGCTTTATTCTTGCACTAATTATAAATTATAGGTTATAACTTTCAAGGATAGTAAATAACTTAAGGATAGAAATATTGTTTAAGTTGAAATTGGAAACCACAAATAATATCAACAATAATCCAATTAATGTTCGGATGCCCTTCATTATGGTCAGCTTATTAGATTTTAGTTGGACTTAACTATATTTTCATTATGTATAAAATAATATTATAAAATTTTCAATTTAAAGCAGCTAAGTTAACATTCAAGTGCCAAATAATATATATTTAACTAGTAGAGGCGGGAACGCAAATAAGTAAATTATATATATTTCTAATAATGAATTAAGAGTATAAAAAAATTCTCTCTCTTTCTCCGAAACAATGAAAAATGTTAACAGAGATATAAAATAATTTAAATGAAAGAAATTATAGTTGTAATTGTGTGTAATATGCAAAAAACAATTTTTAATTGTTGATTTGTATTGTTTCAAATACTTTGCCAAAATATATTATAACCAGAAAATTAATGAATTTATTGTGCATGCATTTTTATTATTTGTACTAAATAAAAAACAACAATACACTCATATATCCCACTTTCAATTACTCTATAAATCAACAGATTTTGAGTTTAGTTTTAAAGTTTAAAGTTGAGTTAAGTTCAAGTTTTATTTTCATTCAAAAATACAAGCAAAATGATTCAAACACACGGACATATGATTCAAAATCATAAGATCAATTCCTCTTCGAGAAAGTGTTTAAATTTATTTTTTAAATAATAAAAAACTTAATTCTTTTTAGTCTAAGTCTGATTTCAATTTCTTATTTTCCGTAATTTCAATGTATTATTGAGAGAATATAAAATATGGGTAAAACAAACCTGAATTACTTGTTAAATCTCTAATTTCAAGGTAAACTAAAGTAATTTGTGCAGAATTATAAAGGAATTAAATTAATAATTCATAAGCTTACAGTATATCCCACTGAGAATTTAGGGAAGTTGTTTAGAATAATTGAAAACCTCTTGGGCCAGAAAAATAGTTTTTTAATTCTTTTAAAAAAGTCAAAAACTTAACTTAAAGCTGTTAAATTTCTAAATCCTTTTAGTTATCAGCTAAAATGGATTAATTATTTCGACATGTTTTTTAATAATTTATTGAAAAATTTGATATTTATTCCAAATCCAACAATACTTATATTGATGACGAAAATTAATAAATTTTTTTGGATAAAAGTGGTCACTTAATAATTAATTTCAATCTCTCATTTGTATCTTTTAAACAAACCCTTGGGTTTTTAGACATTTGGAACACATTGGTTTATATATGTCTTAAAATAAAGTATACGCTAGAGTTTTGGTTGTAAAATTATTCTTAAGATTTATCAGTGTTTAAACCAAATAATAAATGATAATAAGTACGAAAGTACTTGTATAAGTATGAAAATTTGCGAACACAATTAAAATTTTAATGGCTTTATGCTGTATAATAAACTATACCTTAATTATTATTTTAGTTGTCTTATTACTTTAAAGAAGCTTATTTTGAGTTGCTCTTAATTATTAGTTATTATTTTTAGATTCTTGAGTTTATATTGTGATATTTTTGGTCTAAAAATGAAATTAATAATATTGCCACAAAGAATAATTGTGTGCATTCTCGGCACAACTGGATGCGCTCTTGTATACATATTAAGGTCTAATTTAAGTGTTGCTATTGTGGCGATGGTTGATAAAAATACAGTTCTTGACGACAATGATATTATTGAAAGTAGAGAAGATTTGTGTTATGAATCACATAATTTGACTGACTATAACCCTGGGTATTCTGTTAGTTTTTAATTTAAATATATATTTTAAAAAAATTAGCATTGCAAAACTTTTTTAGGGCGAATTTAAATGGAGCGAATCATTACAAGGAATAATACTGGGCTCATATTTTTACACGTATTGCATCACGCAAATAACTGGTGGAAGGCTAACTGAGAGATGGGGTGCCAAATGGGTGTGTGGTTTGGGTGTATTTTTACCCGCTCTATTTAACGCGTTAATACCAATAGGAGTTAAATTACATGTCTCGGTATTAATAATTATACGATTATTTATGGGTCTCTTTCACGGACTCGTATTTTCATCATTATTTGCAATGTATGCCAAATGGTTCCCTAAAAGTGAAATGACAATACCGATAACTGCAACTTTATTTGGCGGTAATATTGGTGCCGTAATTGTGATGCCAGTAACTGGTTATTTATGCAAAACGCATTTTCTTGATGGTTGGCCATCATCTTTTTATGTTACGTCAGCGGTACACTTAATATGGTTTGCGGTGTGGTTTAGGTTTGCGTTTAATACTCCCAGTGAAGATCCAAGAATTTCTCAACAAGAATTATCATATATTTTAGAAAATATTTCATCGATTAACGTAAAGGCAAAAAATAAGATATCAGTTCCATGGAAATCAATACTAAGTTCTGGTCCAGTTTGGGCATCAATTATTTCGAAAATATGTGGCAGTTTTGGATATTATGTATTATGTACGAAATTACCGAAATATCTTGACTCCGTATTCGGAATGGCTATTCACACTAATAGCTGGTTTAATTCTCTCTTGTATTTTGTATTAAGCATTTCACTTATGATAGGGGGACCGCTTTCTAATTATGTTATTAATCAAAACTGGTTTTTAAAAACAAGAGTTCGAAAACTATTCCAATCTATAGGTATTGCAGTATCATTAAAATATTTTTTTATAAAAATTACTTTATTTAGCAACTGTTGGTTCTGGTATATGTCTACTATTAATACCAGCTATGAATTGTAATAAAGATGCAGTCATAGCATTACTCTTGTTGGGTATGTTTGTATACGGATTCTTTTCTGGTGGAGAATATTCCGTAATACCTGAATTTGCTCCTGATTTATCTGGTACGATATTTGGTGTAGCAAACACGTTAGGTTCTACCACTGGCTTCGTAGCACCCTTAATAGTCGGTTTGTTACTTGAAACTGGGGTACGTGTAAACGAACTTAAATATTATTAAACACTATAAATATTTATTAAAATATTATTACAATATTTTGTGCTAACAGGAAGGTGGTCGACATCCGTGGAATATTGTATGGTATACTTCTGGTTCGATATATATTTTCGGTGCAATTGTGTTTGAAATATACGGGTCAGCAGAACCTCAAATGTGGGCTGTGTTAGGAAAAACCGATAATTATCTTTTAAAAATTAATGAATCAGATAACAATAAATTTATTGAATCGAATAATAATGATGACAATAATAATATTGCAATAATATCAAAAACTGTAAATATATGATACTTATAGAAATTATGATAATTATTAAGCATTTTAGTTATTATTAATTACAACTTATTATAGATTTAAACGAAAGTGTATTTATTTTTTAATTTCAAGAAATGAGAATCTAAAAATCTGAATGAAGTTTTAGAATTTTTAAGAAAAAAGTAGAGAAATATGATAATTTTAAAAAATGGTTAATTCTTTGAACTTATAGACCAAATTAGATAATCAGATTGAAAATACAAAATGCTAGACGTTGTAAACGAGTAATGTTTCTCAGTTTTCTACTTGTGCCAATTTCAGGTCAATAGACTGCTAGACACCAGGTCTGTAGAGTATTTTCACAGGAAAAAATGGAAAAAAAACATCACTGTTTTGAACAAGTAAGACATCACTAAAATTGATATGAAAAATTAATTATCCTAGCATTAGTGAAAACTCGAATATTAATTTAATCAATAAATTAAAAATATTTAAAGAATAACCGACAGTCACGTAACTATTCATTCACCTACAGTATAATTATAACTGCACGAGATGAAGCAATTTCAGACCATCTCTTATATAAGTTGAAAACCTTGAAATTTTAGGTTCTTTTTATAGTTTATTTCATAACAAGTTAGCTAAGAGATGTTACCAAAGTCAACAATGGAAAAAAATTACGTAGTGTTTGACCTTGTTTATTTGCAGCATATTTTTAATAGCGACAAAGCTCGAGCTTAGAATTTTAAAATAGTGTTTTTACTTTGTTGATGTTGGTTTCTAAAATCTATGTGCGTTGTTTTATCAAACTAATAAATTACCGTAGTTGTACAATCCGCGGCCAGCTAATTCAAGTATATATAAGGCATTATTTTCAACTTCATCTAATCATAAACAATATTTTACGAGCTGAATATCTTACTAAAGAAATTAATTATAATTTAAATTACCTAATTTAATTAATTCTTCGAAAAATACTTGGAATAATTTATTTATTTTGGGTAAAACAAAGCTCTGTTTTTAGTTATGCTAATTATCAATTAGATGATAAGATGATGCGTAATGAACACTGTATGCGTTTTTGGAATTAGTTGTAGTTACAATCTAGACGTTAAAACGACAAAACCACTTGGAGAAACTTTTAAACTAATAATAATTATTTTAAAATCAAAAAATGAATTCAACTACGGCATCGAAACCGCATTTGACGAACGAAGATAAACAAATGATGAAAAAATTCAAGAAAGGTGCTGCACCTTTAATTGCAATTGCCCTAATAGTTTTTATCATCTTCGCTTATCTTGTGATAGACGACAAAATCGATTTCACTCAATTCCACAAAACAACGGCGAAAGATATACAAGATTTTCAGTCATGTCTGAAATTTGTATTACAACAACAGACATTAGGAGTGACATGGCTTTTAGTGTCAATGCTTTACGTGATATCAAAAAGAGCGACATCTCCTGCTATGGATCCAACATATGGCTACGAAAAGCAAACCGAAATCGCCAAAAATAATTTGACAAATTCATTAGAACAGTTCATAATGTCATCGGTGTCACAGTTAATACTTGTTACTCATTTGGACGCATCTCTTATTGTTAATATAATCCCAGCGCTCAACTTATCATTCATTATCGGTCGCATAACCTTTCTTTTAGGATATCCTAAGTATAGATCTTTTGGATTCATGACAACTAATTTACCAATTTTAGCAACAATTGGTTATAATTTGTACAAATTTATTAGAATTTACTTTTTTTAGTTTTTAAATAAGTTATTAATTTTTATTTATGCTAAAATTTAAAAATTCTAATATTATGTTTTATGTATGAACTATTATCACGGTTTATCCAATAAAATAAAAGTTCACGACAAAGTAAACATTACATTTTAAAAGTACTGTACTTAAATAAATAAGTTGGATTGGATTGGATTGGATTGGATTGGGCTGGGCTGGGCTGGGCTGGGCTGGGCTGGGCTGGGCTGGGCTGGGCTGGGTTGGATTGGATTGGGTTGGTTTGAGTTGGGTTGAGTTGGGTTGAGTTTATTTCTGCAATTATACTCGCTCATGCTTTATAAATATTTATTTTTAATGTATATTCAACTCTTTAACGGGTTATACTGTATTTTAATTAGTATTTTTAAACAATATTTTTAAGTTTTATTAAAAACTTTATCCAACAATACGGGCCATTTAATATACAACAACCAATATTTCTAAAATTAATCAATATTTTGTAATTTGTTTGTACTCTTAGTTTACATTTATTATAAATTAAAATAAGATTAGAATTTCTCGCATTAAGGATAAATAACTGTAAGATGTATGGTAGAAATGATGCAATTCAAGACTAATCCATACTTTACCTTTACTATAGTAGTAATCCTTGAAACGTTAATTTACTTAATGCTTATTTCTTTTGAGATATAAGTTTGAAAATATAAGTACTGAATTTTTATTTATCATGTTGTTGTTGCATGTTTGAAGTGAGATGCCGTCAAATGGCCTTTCACTTAATTGATTAAACTAGTGTTTATGCGTTAATTAGTAAAGTCACGATTTTAATATAAAACTTTAGGATTATTTATTCTTTTTAGCTCACTTTTATAAAAAAGTAGTGCTTATGCTTTTGACACTGTCCGTCCGTCCGTCTGTCTGTCTGTCTGTCTGTCTGTGTGTCCGCAGTCTTATGCCTATCTCTTATAATAATATAGGTATTTGTCATTTTCCCATCTTGACTCAAAAACTAATAAATTTATGACATAAGATTTTAGATATCTATTAAAAGTGAGCTCTCTATGAATGTGTCGTTCTTTTTTATTAATTAAATTGTTTTTAATTTTTATGCAGCCAATGATAAAGGAGAATATATAATTGTACTGAATCTGGGCTTAAGATTAAACAAGAACGACACATTCATAGATAGCTAACTTTTCCTTAGGTTAATGCATAATATTATGATAAATTAATCAGTTTTCAAGAACTCAAATCCCTTTATTAACAAAAGAAATAGGTGTACTCCCACAATTAGAATAAGACTGCGAAAGTACGATCAGACAGACGGACAGAAAAGGCATTGTCAAATCCATAAGCCGAGCTAAAAGTTTGCACTTTAATTTAAAAAGAAATACTATCTCAAATCTATTTCAGCAATAATAATTTAACTGATTTTTATTGTTAACAAATCAAAACAGATGAAACCTGAGGAAACAGATAACTTTCTTAATTGTTAATAAGCAGTACTTAAGATTTAATTGTGAAATTATTAATTCAATAATAGATTGTCAAATTTTTTAGCCGTATTTATAACTCGCATGTTCTGTTAAGGATTGTGATTGAAATAATATTCGGCTGAACAAAAATGTCTTTAACTTACAATGCTATTTTTCAATAATAACGAATCATGTTAAAAAAATTTTCAAATTCTTTCATGCAAACAGTATAGGTTGTAGAAATAAATGTTCATGAAACCGGTTTGAATTGACTTATGATGCAACTGAATATTTAATTTTCTATTTATTTTTGTCTTACCAGCGCTCATGCTATTAAATATGTCATATATCTAGTAAGTATTTAAGATAACATTCGAATAACTTCCATAATCAATAATGAGTAAATAAAGCGCAAATCATTAATTTTATTAAAATATATTGATTAAAGGATCAATTTTAAATATTTTTATTTTTTGGTAAAAATTACTGAATAGTAAACAGTAGAAATGATATCAAATAAATCAGAACCAGAATTAAATTATACTAAAGAAGAGCAACAAATGATAAAACAATTTCGAAAGTGTTCTTTACCTTTAATGGCAATTGGCTTAAAAGTTATTATTATTTTCGCTTATCTCATAATGAATGACAAAATCGATTTCACTCAATTCCACAAAACATCGGCGAAAGATATACAAGATTTTCAGTCATGTCTGAAGTTTGTATTACAACAACAGACATTAGGAGTTACATGGCTTTTAGTGTCAATGCTTTACGTGATATCAAAAAGAGTGACATCTCCTGCTATGGATCCAACATATGGCTATGAAAAGCAAATCGAAATCGCCAAAAATAATTTGACGAACTCATTGGAACAGTTCATAATGTCATCGGTGTCACAGTTGATACTTGTTACGCATTTGGACGCATCTCTTATTGTTAATATAATCCCAGCGCTCAACTTATCATTCATTATCGGTCGCGTGACCTTTCTATTAGGATATCCTAAGTATAGATCTTTTGGATTTATCCTCACCAATACACCCACAGTTGTCATAACAGGCTATAATTTGTTTAAATTTATTGCTATTCATAATTTTTGTAATTTATTTATATATAGATAAATTAATGACTTTCCACTATTTAAAATATTACAGAATTTATTATATTAAATATTTATTAAACTTTGCATTAGTGCATTTGAATAGCATAATAATGTATGAAATATTTTTAATATTTGCATGGTTTATCAATTCACATTCCCTTCATCTATTATATATTGTTAAATTA
>JAQIXJ010001621.1:0-19594 GCA_034700185.1 Phthiracarus laevigatus | reverse complement strand
TTTAATTCGTTTACTTAAATTTTTTTAATTTGAGTCTTAATCGGGTTATTAAATGTTTTTTAATAGAAATGGTTACTATTTTGTTGAATCGTTAATTAACGATTTTCACTTCCCTAGTAATCACACACACATTTTAACTATTTCTGATTCTCTCACACCCAGTATAAATTTATTTAAATTCCATTAACTTGAGTCTTAACCTGTGAACCTATGTTTCTTAACTTAATTAAAGATTTTCGACTCCGTAATGATTATTTGTAAAATTATAAATAGAAATATCTCATTCGGCATTAATGTAATTCCAAAAAAGTTCAAAAATTCTTTACTGTAATAATAAATTTTGTTTTATAGCTTAAATATTCACTCTTATTTTTAGAGATTCGCCCACAAATAAATTCTTAAGTTATTACCTATTATGAATGGCTGCAATATTTTATTTATATACGCAAAAATTCCATTCATTGTTTATAACTTTTCCTGAAGTTTTTCCTGCTATATAGCCATAAGCTATCATATGCTACGCTACTGTTAATACATTTAAATGTTAATAACACTAAACAAAAACATGAATGTATTGTTGTATTGTTGTGAGACGCGCTGCGATTACAACAGATCAATACTGCACATAAATGATGATTCATAGAACCAGTGATTAACTGCTAGTGAACGTCTACACAATGCCTGTTACTATGCTCTACTCTGCTAACGTAATACCAAAACAATATAATACTTAAAGCGCATGCACATCATAGAACTTATCACATAGAGTATAGACATGTTTATATGGTGTTATAGTACTTTCAGTGCTATGTTGTGTGCAGCGATGGTGGTGTGTGTGTGAGTGAGGGTGTGTTACGAATGGCGAAAATATTAGTGATTAAATGTTCATTAATTATATTGCAATTAATATCGCTATGCGTCTCATCAGTCATAATCATCATTCACTACAATCCATGGATCAAAATATTGATGGAAGCAGCGCAAGATGGTGACCAACCCGAGCAAGTTGTCGACCAATTTCGTGGCATTGAAGGCGAAGAGATCGTTATATTCTTGGTTTCGTTGGCCACTATAGTGGTGTCTGTGTTGGGAATCATTGGTTCGTTGGCGCGCGTATCGCACACATCTTCGCACTGTTTGCTCAACTTCTATGTCCACACACTCATCATATTCTTGTTCGTCACGTTTGTGGCGTTTTGTGGAACTGTTTGGCAGACCATCAACAAAATAATGAACAATAATAGTTCAGTAAACAGTGAATTGAGTGTCACGTGGACTCATTTGACCAAATCGTTTCTGTTTATATTGATCTGTGCCGCCATTTACGCCACCAGTATTCGTCTGACAAGAAAGATACTCGATTTCGATGACCACTACGCCATCGACGATAATGGAAGTGATCGCCACTTCAACGTTAACGGTGGCACTAATAATGACGACGACAGCGGCAATCATTACAACCATAAATCCTCTTTTACTCGGGTTTAATCGAATCTGGAATCACGTGCATAATAATACTCAACGCGTTTGTGTTGACCACACCCGCGATCGTCATCTTTTTTTTATAACAAATATCACTTATTATTAACTATTATTTACAAAAACAAAAGCGAAACAAATATTTATTGATTAATTAATCATGTAATTATAATTTTAGATCGAATTCCTCCCGATTTTTTTTATTGAAATATTTTTTACTGAATGTGTTTTTATGTGAGCAATTTTTGTAATGAAAAATCCAATTGGGTTTGTGTTTGTTGTGTAGTTGTTGTTCGCGTGAAATAAAACGTTTGTGAGTTATTCTCAAAATAATGTACATATTTATTTAATAGCAATGACTGTCATAATTTAAGAAAAGTATTCCTAACAACAATTTGAAGATTTTTTAAAAATTAGATACTAATGCGATCTGTTTGTAATTATAGTGAAAAAATGCGGTCAATTAATAGAAATCGAACTCAATATAATTTTTTTAGCTCACTTTTATAAAAAAGTAGAGCTTATGATTTTGACACTGTCCGTCTGTCTGTCTGTCTGTGTGTCCGCAGTCTTATGTCTATAAATGTATTTCTCCTGTTTCTTATAATAATAAAAGTATTTGTCATTATGCCATCTTGACTCAAAAACTAATAAATTTGTGACATAAGATTGCAAATACCTATGAAAAGTGAGCTCTCTATGAATGTGTCGTTCTTGTTTATTATTCAAAGCGATTTTTAACAATAATAATTTATTAATTTCCGAATTGTTGCAAATAAATTTTAAAAAATCTGAATAATTAGAAGAAAAATTTTCGCACAAAAGTAATTGCGAGATATTAACGATATTATCGACTGGTTTCGAAATAATGTCTAATTTGCGCGAATATCTGATATAACTTGAAAGTTATTTAATACTAAGCATCGTATTTTCAATAACTTATTTCCTATTATTTTATTATGAAATTCCGGTCAAAAATTGGCACAAGTGGTCATTTGGTGGTAAAATCGTGTACTTACTCGAGCGTGCATTATTTTTAGCGTTTCTGGAACTGTTCAGATTATTTTTGACCACATATTTGGTATCGAAGATTATCGTCGATTTAGTTTTCACTCCTGTTATTTCAATATACAGATCAGTATTCGAGTTTCATTACCAGTTTAATTGTTAAATAAAAAATATTGGAAAATTAAGGCATCTATTTTTAAACTTAACGTTAATAAACTTTATCATTTGTCTAATCACCGCTAAAATAAGGAAATTAAATATCTACTAAATATTTTGTAGATTCGTATAAATGCATATACGATTATCCGAATGTTATACGTCCGGAATTTTTCGTCCCATATTCCAAGACAGAAGGTTATGGAAGTTCATCGAAATGCCTGATTACAAGCTAACGCTATCATGTCTGAGATCCTTTACAAACTGCCACTGAGGGAAAGCGAGTTTAAAAGTTCTTTTAAAAATTAAAAAATTCTAAATATTATAAGATGTTCTAAGAAATTTGATAAATTGCACACACAAAAAGATTTCGAATGATTCTAAAGGAACAGTGACGGAAAAACTCGGCACAGAAGTGACGAGATCCCAGTTTTTTGAGTAATAAAATGAAATTTAGTATAATATGTTTACCAAATGTGTGATGAAATAAATTTACATCTAATAAATCTACAGAAGTTCTAATAAAATATTACTCATAAAATAATAACAATAACTTTTATTAAAATTAGTCAAATTCTTCATGAAATGGTTGTTCCATTAAGATATTAATTTTCAAATTTTGTGGCAAATTATTTAAACGATTCATATCAATCTGCGGATCAAACTGCAGCTCATCTCTATTATCAGATAAATGGCACCGAAATTGAATCACTTTTCTATCTCTTTGTGTTGCAATAGCTATCAAATTATCGATAGTTTGGTTTGTTATTCTCGGTGTTGAGGCAAACCAAATGTCTTGGATATGAGTGCAAGAATCGATGAGTTGACAAACACCCATATCTGTGATAAATTGGTTCGCAAATTCATGTTGTCTTAACCATACTTTTTTCAACTTTTTCAATGCAGACAATGATAGTAACGATTGATCGGTGAGTTGCAGTTTAGTATATAAATCGATACTTCGAAGATTGGGAATGTGTTGACCAATATTTTCGAAAAAGTCATCACTAATTCTATCAAGACCTACTCTTAAGTGTTTTAAATTCGAGTACGATTTGAATATACCACAATTGCATACAAATAGATTATCACTCCAGCAAATTTCAATGCGAAGATTTGTAACTGAATGAAAATTTGAAAATTCTTCGATAATATTTAACGACAAATAATTATCGTAATCACACCACATAAATGAAAGGCGTTTAAGTTTACGACATTTTTCGGCTAAACTTTCTATACATTGGTCAATAGCCCGCTGATTATGTTCGTTTGGACTATTAATTGGATTGAATTGAGCGAATACTAATAATAGATTTTCCAGTTTCTCGAGTGATGGAATGTATGATAGGATTTTGCTTCTAAAATAACAAGTACTCACTTTCAATTTTTTCAGTGTTTTGCTATATTTTTCTGTTAATACTCGAAATGGTTCGATATCTATTTCGAACCAACTAATATCAATTTGTGGTATAATTTCGAGTTTAGGCAAAAAGCTTTTATCTTTCCTAATAATTGACAACTGATCATTTTTAGTGCTTATCTCTCGAATATTTGGACAATGGATGAGAAACTTGTTTATGATAGCAATGTTTTCCGAACTCAGATAACGCGATCTCCGTAAACGCAATGACTTTATTCTGTATCCATAATTGCGCCCAAACTCTAATAATCCTGTTTCTGTCGTACCAATCATATTAAATTCCAATGTGTCCATTCGCTTCAAATATTTCCCAATCAAATCAAGATCGCTGTCAACGGCATAACAATTCAATTTTACAGTTGTAATAGAAGGACACCTTTTCAATACATTTTCGAATTCATTTTTTTTAATACTTTTATAAACGCGTGCATTTTCCGAATTACCATAATAATAATTAACTTCAGTTGGTTCCAGAAGTTTATTCAACGGGTAATTATCGTCTTGTAGTGAATTGTTAAGTTCAACGACAGATTGTTGGTTATATATCAGTCTTTGCCACTGTTTCGATACAACTTCTAGTCTGATTTTATCCTTAAATGGCAAATAACTCAAAATGTGTTCAACTATATCATCGCAAACATTTCCTAACAAATCCAAATTTGATGATCCATTTTCTTTTTCCATTATTTTTTGCTTACTTATTTTAAACTGTGTTTATATTTTTAAATTTTTTATGAACTTTTCGTTTGATGACTAAACCATTAAATAAAATTTAAATCTCCGTCACGTTCTCCTACATTAACAAAATTTTTTATTCATTATTCATTGTTGAATTACACGAGAAAAGTAGTGTGTTAATCAACAATTGAATAATATTAGCGTTTCGAAATAGTATTATAATTTTGTCGCATTCTTATCTAATACTTCTTAAATTTCATTTTGATTGTTGAAGTATAATTGACACTCTAATACCTGTAACTTGCAAAGTATTGTAATCAATCGGTTTTTGGATTTTATTATTTTATTTAGTTGTAACAATCAATAAAAGTAACACACAAAATAAGATACTTGCCATTAACATAATAACTAAGAATATTGATTAATAGGTTAAAATATTTACAATAGTTCACGTACAATATATATCTTTCAAAGATAATTTCTATTGATTAAACAATGACGGAAATAGTGCAACAGATTAGAATTGAAAAAATAACTTAGGAATTAATTTTAGATTTACTGGATTTGATGAATTATAGACATCATTGACAACGTTATTACTATTTGAGTTTACTTTTGATTGTAGTTTTCTAATCCCACTAAATTCGTAGATTAAAAACACCAACGCTTGTTGCCTAATATTGATACCAAACTCAGTAATGTATTGCATACTAAAGTTTTGAAATAATAAAAAAAAGTTAAAAATGTGCACATTTTGTATATAAAGTTAACACACCAACTTTTACGTTTACTTTCGACTTATAAAGTTTAAATTTTGCCATAAAAAACTTTGACATATCGGAAATTATAAATTTCCATTTCATAATAAATTTAATTTATAGCATTACATTGTTGTAAGACTTAGGTCTTGAAAATCTTTAGAAAAACAATTGCCAAATAGTTTGTAAGTCGTTAGTAAAAAGTTCCAAAATCGTTAGAAATTTTAGATACTTTGTTAATTTAAAAATGATTTGTAGATATCTAAATGTGTTAGAAATAATCCTATTATTAAAAAATTTTTAATTTTAAAATGAACAGAAGATAATGAAAGTGATTATTTTATTAATCGAGAAATTCATTTATTCTGTATATAAATTATACAGAATTTTCATTGAGCGAGTTTAGTAAGTTTTAAATGAAATATTTTGTACAATATTATTAATTTATATAATTTTTAATAAATTTTTTGCTAATTTTTTTGAAATCATTAAATACAAAATATGTAAATTTAAAATCATTAGATTCGTTAAAAATTTTAAAGTCAATTTAAGATTGACGATAATTAATATTAAGTTACATATAATTCGAATTAAGTAATTCTTTTGGAAAAATAAATCTTAAATTAACGATTTAAAATACCCTAATTATAATTTACATAGTAATTAAACTTTGTTAAGTCTAAACAAGTTCTTGTGGAAGAGACACCAACATAACTAGCTTTCGAGAAAACAGGCATTTTTGTATTATTGTAATTTGCATTGAATGTTTACAATACTCACACAAACGCAAACACGTATTTAGATATTTGGATTATTCTTATTATAAGAGTATGAGATTTATAAAGTGTTAAAGTAATAAACAAAAATATTGTTGTCATGTATTTTAGGAATTTGTATTTAAAGGAAATGAAATTATAAATAAGTAATTGTTTTGAATAACTTTTATTGTGTATTAAGAATTCAAAGGTTTATACAGGTTTATTCAAAGGTGTATATGAGTTGCTATGCCTATGTAATTCAGTGTTTGTCGAGATGTAGCTAAAAGTCTAATGTGTTGTGTGTGTAACTTAAATGTCTTTTATAATTAAATAAAAATATTCGAAAACTCCGATGACTTTAATATTTAATTTAACGCAAAATCAGTAATTAAACGATTAATTAAGAAATTAATAAAATTTGCTTTAAATATTCATTTAATAAGAAATTTGCAACAAATATTTGCATAATCCTTTTTTGTAAATTTCTTTAAATTATGCAATTTATTTTTTCATGCGAAAAATCACTCTTTATTTACTAATAAATATGCATTAAGAAGTTCTAATAAAATATTACTCATAAAATAATAACAATAACTTTTATTAAAATTAGTCAAATTCTTCATGAAATAGTTGTTCCATTAAGATATTAATTTTCAAATTGTGTGGCAAATTATTTAAACGATTCATATCAATCTGCGGATCAAACTGCAGTTCATCTCTAGCTTCAGATAAATCGCACCGAAATTGAATCATTTTTCTATCTCTTTGTCTTGCAATCGCTATTAATTTATCAATAGTTTTGTTCGTTATTTTCGGTGTTGAGGCAAACCAAATGTCTTCGATATGAATACATGAATCGATGAGTTGACAAAAACCTATATCTGTCATATATTCGTTGGCAAATTTATGCTGTCTTAACCATACTTTTTTCAACTTTTCCAATCGAGACAATGATATTAACGACTTGTCTGTGAGTTGCAGTTTAGAGAATATATCGATACTTCGAAGATTGGGAATGTGTTGACCAATATTATCGAAAAAGTCATCACTGATTTTATAAAGACCTAATCTTAAATGTTTTAAATTTGAGTACGATTTGAATATATCACACTTGCATTCAAACGGTTTATCGCTCCAAATAATTTTAATACAAAGATTTGTAACTGAATGAAAATTTGAAAATTCCTGAATAATATTTAATGGCAAAAAATGATCGTAATCAATCCAAATAAAAGAAAGGTGTTTAAGTTTACGGCATTTTACGGATAACTTTTCTATATAACCGTTAATAATTCGCTGATTGCCATCATTTATATCAAATCTAATAAAGCCTAAAATTAGTTTTTCTAGATTCTCGAGTGATTGGATATATGATAGGGTTGTGCGTCTAAAATGAACGGAACTCAGTTCTAATTCTTTCAGTGTTTTGCCATATTTTTCAGTTAATAGTCGAAATGTTTTGATATCTAATTTGTCCCAATCACTACCAACTTGAATTTTGGGTATAATTTCAAGTTTAGGCAAAAAGCTTTTATCTTTACTAATAAATGATGACAGATTTCTAGTGCGTATCTCTCGAACATTTGGACAATAAATAAGGAACTGTTTAATTATGATAGTGATTTCCGTAGTCAATAAGCTCAATGTCTTTATTCTGTATCCATAACTGCGTCCAAACTCTATTAGTCCTTCTTCTGTGAAACCAATCATTTCAAATTCTAATGTATCCAAACTTTTCAGATGTTTCCCAATTAATTGAAGGTCACTGTCATCGGCAAAACATTCCAATTTTACAGTTGTAATAGAAGGACACCTTTTCAATACATTTTCGAATTCCATTTTCTTGATTTCTTTCATATTCATATACATTTGTGCCATACTTGACGCATAATTACGAACTTTAATTGGTTTCAGAAGTTTATTCAATGAATTATTATCGTCTTGTGGTTCTCTGTTAAGTTTAAGTACAGTTTGCTGTTTGGATATCAATCTTTGCCACTGTTTCGAAACAACTTCTAATCTGATTTTATCCTTAAATGGCAAATAACTCAAAATCTGTTCAACCATTTCATCGCAAACATTTCCCAACAAATCCATATTTGATGATCCATTTTCTTTTTCCATTATTATTTGCTTACTTATCTTAAACTGTGTTTATATTTTTAAATTCTTTTTTATGAACGTTTTCGTTTGATGACTAAACTATTAAATAAAATTTAAATCTCCGTCACGTTCTCCTACATTAACAAAATTTTTAATTCATTATTCATTGTTGAATTACACGAGAAAAGTGGTGTGTTAATCAACAATTAAATAATATTAGCGTTGAGAAACCCTTGCGTTGGAATTAAAACACAATTAACTCTTTAAATCGCTCAAAACAATAAGCAATAATCAATTTATTGCTATCATAGCCCGTACAACGCTTTAAATTGTTAATATACTCTTTTCAAATCTCCGTTAAGTATGTATTGTTGCCTTTCACACTTTAATTATGTTGTAATTCCGAACATTGTTTAATTATTGCGCGCTAATTATTTTAAAACCCGATTTATATCGCTTAAGTAGTATTTTTTATTACTATAGGAGACCGTAACATATTGTATATTTTATTGTTAGGTAATATCGTTTAAGTAATACATTTAAGGACTATAGGAGACCGTAACATATTTCAAAATAAACACATTCTTTTATATAATACTAGTTAACGAATACTAGCTTCGCGGGAATACAAATATTTATATGCCCGTAAATCTTTTAGTGTAAATTAGACTTTAATGAGGAATCAAATTGTCCCCAAAACTCTTACAACAATATGCCATCTTATGAGTATTCCATACTTGTTTTAAAATTATGATAAAATTCAGTAATAGTAAATTCAAAATTATTATGATTAATTAGAGATGAGAGATTTTGGCGGCCTAACCTTAGGATTAGGCTGAGCCTACAGCCTTAGCCTATGTTTTATCGTAGGCTTAGGCTGCAACCTAGAGCCTAAGCCTACAATGTTCACAGGAGCCTAAGCCTACAGCCTACAACAAAAATAGGCGGACTAACCTCGAGGCTATTATTTAATGACGTAATTCTTATTAAACTGTAAATAAGTTTAATGAAAAAAATTATCTAATAGAGAAAATCATAATAATTTCATGTTTCAAGTATTGCAAATCCATTTGATATATTCATTTAAAAATTATTTTATATCGAGCCTACAGCCTAAGCCTAAGGTTATAAAAAATAGGCTGGCCTAAGCCTATAGAATATTTTTGAGCCTAAACCTACAAACTACGATATGTTATAACCTGTCAGCCTACAGCCTCCCGTGGAACCTTAGGCTCAGCCTAATTTCTCATCTCTAATTCAATGATTGTAATCATTCGAAATGTGCAAAAGTTTCAAACAAACATAATGTTAATATGAGTGAGTTACAAATTTAATGTTATTGAAATATTTACAATAATCGCATTATGTTGAACTAACATAATTAATTAAATTTTTGAAAGCGTTACGATATATGTAGTTATGTTGAGTATAAATCAATACAGTAGTGTATTATTTTAGTTACGAGTTCAGACGTCAAATGTACTCGCATTTGAACAATACGTGCAAAAGTACTACAGCACTGTACAAATCGTTTGTTTCTATCTAATTAAAAATAATTTTTCTACTTTTTCTATTGCATAAAAAGTTTCTTTATAAATTAAAATAGTGAATAAGAATACGAATATAATGTTTTCTTTAGATATAAAGAGTAAACTGCGCTACTTATACACATAATATTGTTTAATTCTGTTGGTTACATAAGTATTAAAACAAACTTTACGTTTCGTATAACATAATCAATGCAAAATTAAAAGTAAAAATAAGTTTTTGCTTAGTTTGTCAAAGCAATGCAATATAAATTACTAGATAATGTATTCTTTTAATTATGAGTTTTGAGGTAAAATATCAAAATTATTAACTCATTATAAATAAAAATAGATAAATGGCAAACGCAGGCTTTTGAATGGGACGGTCAGGGGAAGGCTTTAAATTCCACATGACATTATAATCGGGTTATACGTTAGGCCGGGATTCCAGCTTTCGTATAACAGTTGGGCTCGTGCCTGAAAATTTTAACCATTACAAATATTTATATAGAGATTACTTAAAGCATGAAAAAATATTAATTGAAAAAATACTCGAATTCTTTTTTATTTATTAATAACACGCAGCATACATAAAAATTTCAATAAATTTACTACTCAATAGAGAAATTCCAAAATCATCAAAGCTTTCAGCAGACCATAACCACCAAATACGTTATCGGACAGCAAACCGTCGGTATTTAATAGATACTTAATTCATACCAGTAAAACACTTTATAACCGCGGTTTAAACCGCCAAACAGCTCAATATTTTGGATTTAATTTGAAAAAATCACTTTAAATTTTATGAATCTAAATTTTATTAATGTAATTAATTGGTTTAATATTTAAAATTATTATTTAATTAAAATTTAATTCGAATTTAATTAGATTTTACTTTTACACGAGACTTTAGATAAAAATCTTTGAGAGCTTCGAGTTTGATTAAGAATTTTAATAATATATAATTTAGATATAAGTAAACATTACTATCATAAATAATGATAGCAAACGAGATATGATCGCAAATTATAGGCAAAAAATACAAGAAAATTGAAAATATGTGAAACGAAATTATTTGGATGCAAACAATTCCTCAGAGAATGGTATTTCTGTCAATTGCAGTGAATTACAAGCCAAAGACTTATGTGGTTGATTTGAAGTAATACCAACATTTGCTATATTTCCCACAGGAACGTCCAAAAAAGTTAAGAAAAAAGCGGAAACTCAAATGCAAACAGTCTATGAAATAGAGAAATTCAAAATTTGTTTTTTAACTAAACTATAAAAGCAGCGAATAGTTAGATTATTAGGTTATAAACCACCAAATAAAATAAGGTTTCTTAAACCTATTGTTTAGTTTATTAAAACATCCATTAAAACATAATTTTGTTTTTAAGACCATTTAATATTCAATTTTAAAACAGTCACCACGTGTTTAGACATTATTAATGAAAACAAAATTAAAAATTAAAAAAATCATATCGAAAGTTTATTAATTCTGATAACAGTTATTTAAATCCTTTAGCATATTTCCAAACAAACATGCAAAGAAACGAGTTCTTATTTCGTATGCAAAATTATATTTTATTCTCAACAAGTGATTTTAGTATTACGCATACACATCTGGTGTAATTTATTTGTTAATGGCTTATATCTAAAATACTGATTCGCTAATAGTTATTTTACGCTAACTATGCCAATAAAAAAGGATTACAGAAATATTTTGCATAATGAATATTGAAATAAATTCTTGAATTCTGATAAACATATTTACATATTTTATAATAAGAGTTATTTCTAATAAAAAAACTTTCCAATTTGTTAGACAAAAAATTGTCTCGCAGATTATAATGAAATAATTGCTACACAAGCAACTGCGGATTAAGTAATACGCAAAAACAACGGTAAAAAAATTTCTAGAATAAAGTGC
This sequence comes from Phthiracarus laevigatus, assembly GCA_034700185.1. Taxonomy (NCBI): domain Eukaryota; kingdom Metazoa; phylum Arthropoda; class Arachnida; order Sarcoptiformes; family Phthiracaridae; genus Phthiracarus; species Phthiracarus laevigatus. The sequence goes on along the minus strand of JAQIXJ010001621.1, from coordinate 7,778 downwards.
AAGTGGAAAACCATTAAGATAGAAACGACATACGCTTTAAGTGACAGTTGCGCGAGTGTTCAAATCAAAGAGCAAAATTTATTTTTGTTTGCGCTCACGATTCGACTGATATCAGGTAATAATCCATTGTAATTTACATCACAGGAAAAAAAACCATAATCAAAGCAATTGGAAATGTGACTACTTATGTATTTTTGGAATGATCTTTTTTTTGGCAAAAAAAGCTCTTTAAGAATATAAGAATAGAGAGTATTTGTGTGCTGTTATTGGGCTAACATTCTGAGTAAATTCAAGAGATTACTCCTGAGAATTCTGTACATGCTCTAAGGTTTAGTGAATCGTATTCGGGAATTGTCATGATATTAACGGTGGAATCATAGAAGAGCTGCAAATATTTATTGACATGTGAACTAAGTCGTAACTAATGAGCAAAAAAGTCCATTAGATCTAAAACAATAACAAAAAAAGATATGTAACAAAATTAAAAGAAATCGGAAGAATATGATCAAATGTCAAGCCAGATCGTGAGTGCGTTCTGATTTTGTTTTGTGTATAAATGTCTGCAATGCATCAATAAAATAAAGTATTGCGTAATTCAATGCACGATAAATGCCGTAACAAAAATAATATATTGCCTACAAAACACATTAAAACAAACACATTTGTAAGTAATAACAATTAGAATAAATTTTAAGTATAATGAATTAAATAAGAATAAAAAATTAAGTAATCACCAATTAAAAGATATGCGCAAATATAAACAAATGGTATATCTAAACATAAAAGTTTACTCAACAAATTTCTATTATATAAAATACCGCTTACATTGAGATATGAATATTAATAAAATAGTTAAAATGTATAGCGACAGAAAAATAAAAAATATTCTGTAATACTTAAAATAGTTAATGTTATCGGTATATGTATAGGGTCTGCATTGATCGCCAGAGTGTTTGCTAAACTTTGCTTCCGAATGAGTGGCTCGACGAGTGTTTTATTTATTTTTTTGCAAAGCGATTTTAGTTTTTGTTACTTTTGAGTTTCAATTTTCAAATCATCTAAAGTTATTTATTTAATTAATGACCCAGTTAATCGCTTTGTTCATTTAAACCCTTCAGGAAATTAATTACTATACAAAACTAATAGTTAGCCATTCGATTATACCGAAAAGCGTACGTAAAATAGAGGATTATAAGCTTAAAGTGCGCTAAATTAAATAATACATTATGCTTTAATTAAGAGTATATGGGAATTGTAGTAATATGAGCACATGTCATCCATTTAACATTTATTGTTTTTGTTTCTGTAATTTGGTGTGAAAATATCTAGTGCATGCAAAATACGATTTAATCGATAATGCACTCGAAATGTTATCACGTGTTTTCATTTTTTTTCGGTCCTATAATTTATGATGATTTCTTGAGCGCAAACATAACTCGCAAATGACAAATTATGATAATTTGCGGAAAAGTGTGGTTCGAAATTATTTTTTTAATAAAAAAAACAGGGGAAACATTTACGTTCTTCTTTACAATGTACAAACGAAACCGAAATCAAAAGGGATTTTAAAAAGTCTAGAAAAACACTAATATTTCATGGTTATTCTTTAATGCGATATATTCCGTGAAATAATTTTAAATTGCGGTATAAACACGTTTGACGTATTTCTGTAGACTTTATTTTTCTAACGAAATATTTCGCTAAATCTGTTGCCACACGAGTTACGAAACTAATACAAACCGATTGTGTAATTGTAAGCATTCGAAGAAATTATTTCATTCCTTTTACAGTTTCGATAACTGTAAACATTTTTTTTGTTATTGACATTTCCAGTTTAATACTAATTTCACGCCAATTTAATTCAATTAACCGTTTATATCGCGCATTGTTTTGCACAAACAACTACATTGAAAAAGTTTAATTACTTTAAACGTGAAGTATTATTTTGTACTATTCTGCGACTTGAATAGAGTTTATTAATTAACATTAATTGTATTAAAATGCGAATATATTAACATAATTTAATTAGTAAATAGTTGGCTCTAAACAGCAAAATTTGTTACAAATTTTGCTTTATTACTGCGCAACTTTAATAAATAGATTTTACTATTCATCTGGTTTTATAAATTTTGCGAAAAAGTTTTTTATATTGACTCACCAAAACTTCAACCAATCTGACGGTAGCTTTTTGTTGCTAATATTACAATAGCCAACACACAACACAACACAACATCAGTATTCGCATCATTTCTATTACAATGTTAACACTGTAATCGTATCGGTTATTGGTGATCAGTCATCAATCATCTAATATTCACTTAGAAATAGCTACAATAAGTTAGAATATACAGCGCCGTATTGTTTTGTTGCACTCATATTCACAATCAATAATAATCAGCACAAAACACAAACTATACGAACAAATAACGTAATTGTTATATAAGTTATGTTTTTTGTTGCCTATTTCTATTTAGTAGTGATTCCGACATTACAATGCAGTTAGAATCACAATTGAAAAATTTTGTTGAAAAATTGAGTATTTAATTGAAACGTAATGAATTTAAATATTTTATTTGGTACAATTTGTAATAACAGTTTACACACTCATAAAAGCGTGAAATTAATGCCTAATAACGCGTTTGTGGTTTAATAAACAAAACAAAACTTACGTTCATTTATTATATATATTTGGTTGAAAATTTTAAAATAATTTATGCTATATGTTTGACTGTATTTTAGTAACTAAACGGCATAATTAAATAATTTCATTGAGAATAAAGGTTGTAGAGATTTAAATATTAGATCTCAATATTATATTGTTTTTCAAAAAAGAATCTGAATCTTTTAATAAAAATCTATTATTTATTTTCAAAATAATATTATTCAGTATTTAGTATTTTTTTGTAAAAGATTATAAAAGATTGGCAAATTAAAATTCATTTTTTACAGACACTACCAATTTTTTTAAATTTTGAATAACATTTCTTAATAAGTATTAGTGTAAATTATTTGCGCAAAGTTCTGTATGCTATTGTTGGCTGCCCGACACTACAGTAACATCGTTTTGAATTAATTTAAAACCCATATATTTATGATAAACTATAATTTACATATTTATTGGTATTTTATTTACAAAATTTTTGAGACTTTTGATTTTACTTTGAAAACAAGTTTTCCGATGTATTTTTTATTTAAAAATACAGTTACCTTAATACAGAAAAAGCACGTATAGATTTATTACGTTCCGACAAATTTGCATTTTCAGAAAACTTAAGGCAATATAATTTGTTGTGTAAAAGTTTGGTTGACATCCACGGAATAAAAATGAAGCTCTAAATTGTTTTTCTTAGCCAAAACATCAAATAAGCAATATTTATTTTATATGTTGATTTGGACTTCGGAAACAAAGTTTAAATCGTGTTTTTAACACAAAAGATCATACGCAGGAATCGGATTATTATGGTATACCATAATTTACCACAATTTACCACAATTTACCATAATTTAAGATTTATGCCATAATTTACCATAATTTTAAAAATACATAAAAATACACCATAATTGTTTAAAATGTTAGTAAAATAATTCTAAATGAACCTAAGTTAACCGGCGAACCACTTAAGATTTCAAAAATCTGTCAAAAACAAGCACGATATTCATAGAGAGCTTACTTTTTTATAAGTTTAATCTAACCTAATAAGTTATTAATGTCAAATATGTGCTAAATTCTATGGTCGAGCTAATGCGGACATACAGACGGACGGTGTAAAAGCGTTATCTCACCTTTTTCTAAAAATGTGGGATAAATAATCCAAACATTGAAAGTTTAAAAAATATGCAGTAATTCGTTTTAATTCAAATAAACTAAATTAATATTGCATGCATTATTGATTATCACTCTTTTAATCTAATGTTTGTTTCTTTTAGTTTTTGAATAAATGCTAAAACAAACACCATAATCGACACAATAATTTGCCTTTGAAGACACCATAATACCACACCATAATTTATACCCTAAGACACCATAAAAATCCGATTCCTGATCATACGTTTACTCCTAGGTTTTCAATAAATTAAAGCAATTAATTCAATTTAGAAATTTATGAGATTTATATTAACCAATCATCGTAATGAAAAAAAGGTTTGAAAAACATAATGATGAAAGTTAACCAAAATTTTTAAACTCTAACGTTATATGTAGTTACAACTGGTCGCTATGGTCGCTACAACTGCTCACGTCAGTGCATTGTAAATATTATACGTATCGCGTCTTCAATCGACTATTAAATTGATGCTATTATTTGACGAGGGTCTAGTTTAAATCAATGATTTCTTTAGCCAATATATATGTATTGACTTAAAAAATAAAATATTTTCCATATACTACAGTATAAGAATGATTGATCTGTGAAGGTCGCCTATACTGTATATTGGCTAAAGAATCTATTGAAATATTTATCTAAACTAGAGACCCTCGACAAATAATTGCAGAAATTTTAAAGATGAGCTTTATAAAACTCGCGTTATAAACAATAACATGATCACGTTTAATACTTTTAATGCACTGGCGTAAACATTGCTGGCAAACCTGTACGTATTACGTGTTATGTGCTTCCCATGTGTCGTAATAAAGTTAGGGCTCTAATAGAACAAATATTAGCAAATTTAATAAGATTTGATGATACGCTAAGAAACTTTTGAAAAAGTCAATATTAGTAGCTAAACTTATTTTAAAAATTTTAAGGGGATTTAAAAAATAAAGGATTCTTAAAACACCTGGAATAAATAACTATAAAAATTGAATATTTTCCAATATAACTTTTTAATTTTGCATCTTAAACAGTAACTAATATCAATCATTTTTGCTAAATCAAGTCGTATTTAAAGAAATACCCACAAAAACTTGTTTATGTGTAAAATTTATGTGCACGAGATTTTTGTGTAATAAATAATAAATATATTTAAATTTCGCTAACTTTAAAAATCTAAAATAGTTGTAATAAAGATACAGTATTATTGTATGCATATAATATATTTAAATTTATTTTTATATTAAACCACACAAAATTTATGTATGGTTTATAAACTCAAGTGGAATTGTATTTAGAAAATATATGGGTTAACTCATTGCACAGTTTACTATTTTTTCTTTAGTAATCGTTTGCTTTACTTTAGCATTTTTTATTTATTTTTTATTTGTGCGTCTATTTGATCCGGGATTTACGTCGTTAGCATTAAGATTAATAAAGTTTGCAGAATTTTTGTTTTGATAAATATAAACTGGTCTAAAAGTTATATACTTCAAGGTTAGTGTTTACCGTATAATAAATTACATTCAGATTATACACTGTATTAGATTATACAGAATCAATATAATCTGTCACAACCACTTTCAAGCAGCTTTAACAATAAGTATAGCTTTTTATCGCAGTTTTAAGCCAAAATTTTAAGCACTTGTGAAACTTGAAAGAGTTAGAATCTGTCACAACAATAAGTGTCGGACTCGAGTCTGGTACGGGTCTTAAGTTGAAAAATCATGTCAGGATTGGCATTTTGTTTTCGCAAATAAATGTGATATTAATTTATATAAAATAAACAAAACATTATTTTAAGAATGGCAGATTTATGATAGAACAAGTGGTTTCAAAAATTTGGCACCAAGTTTGGTAATTAATATTACCTGAGTTTAGGTAATCAATATTTATTTCGTGCCTAATTTGGATTTATAAATAATATATATACAGTATATAAAAATAAAATATGCAAAAATAAATAAAATTTGAATAAAAAAGTTGAGAAAAAGATTTTAAATTAAGTTTTAGAATACGTTGGTAATACAAATATAGAATAAAATAGTTTAATATTGAACTGAGTTAGTTATTAAACCAATCTACTATAGCCAGAGAAATTTCTATGCTAGTTAGCGTAAAACACTTGTTTTGAAGTAGCATTGATTTTTACGTAATGAAATAAAACTTTTTTCCTATGCTTTAGATTGACGACTAACGTTAAAACGAGTGCTCTTTTTCCATTACTGAAAAAAACAAGCAAAACTAGCGTAGTATCATTTAAGTAAAGCACGAGAGCAAATTTATAAGCTTAGACATCGTATGGGGCAGTGGTCTAGAATTAGTAATGATTACTTTTTTATTATTTGTCAGCTTTCTTAAGTATATCTAGCATATAAGTACGAATAATTTAACCGAAACCGGCAATTTTGAATGGTTAAACTGAACGTCCGGAAACTTTAATTAAACCTAATAGCCAAATGTAATTTTTACTTAATTTTTGATTTTTTTTGCTGCACTACTGGTGAGAGATGAGGGAAGAGAAATTTTACCGCTGCGGAAGTAGACTCTCGTAAAATTTTTTTATATCAATGAATTTATTTAAGAACATTTTTGTGCGTATCAATGAGCAAATACGAAGTATTCTTAACCGATTCAATAATGGACCGAATTTTTAGAATGCAAGCGTTAATGAATGGGTTTATTTAATGGATGATTGGGTTCACTGCAATCAGTGAAGTACTGTATGTATAGGATATTTGAGTGCTAAAACATATCATAGAAGAGAATAAATAGAGATTATTAGATAGCAATTCATATATCTCTGGAAAATTTCGCCCAAAAGACTCGACGGAATAGACTTGACTCGTAAAGTTGGCTTTTGACTTGATATGAAAGTGTTTTTTTTCAAACATCAGACCATTTTTTACATTTTCTAATCGATATCTCCTTTATCCTTTTTCATAAATGACTTATGGTAAGCTAAATTTATTTAAAAAATTATAGATGAACTTTTTCTTGTCATTTAAATGTTATAACTTTTGGTAATGTTATTTGCTACATCAGGCATACGTAGATTTTTTTCGTTTTGGATCATTTAGCCTCAGCTGCATTTGCTTTAACTAATTCACTCTCAACATCCAACTGCTAATAATTAAATTTATAATTCAACTGTATTAAGCACACCCAATTACGTAGATTTACACTTGAAATGTATACAGTATAAAGTTAAAACTCTATTTATAGGTGAGAAAATAAGTTTGAGATTAATAAATCCCTGTTTGGTAAAATCGCGTTTAATGGCGTGAAAGTTAGTGATGTTTGAAAATCATTTGATTGTGTAATTTAATGCTAATGTGCTTACTTGTAATGTTTGCGCGCAACGAAGGTTTTGTCCTTAGATTACAACAAAAAAGTAAATGACATGTAGATGCTAACTTTAATGAGTTTCAATTAGTCTTTTTAATTAAAATATTTTTATAGTTGGATGAACTTTTCTGAATCAATATTGAAATTGCGTGTACTGTACAGTGTGCTCAAAATTTTTTATTACACTTTCTTTTTAACACAGGGTTATTATATTAATTCAATTGGATTGCCATGAAATACAATATTTCGCGCTTGTCATTTTGAACTAAATTATTTTGGGCAAAAAGTTTTATATTATGAAGAAGTACATATAAATTAACATTTGTTTAATATTAATTACTTGATACACAAAAGATTTAATTATCAAATGCATTAATATCGTAATCACAACATAAGTTAAATTTATAGCGAATTTGCTACAAATAGAATAATAAAAGAATTATCGGATTATGGATATGTTTACAATGATATGTTAATTTCAAAATTAAATAATATAAATTGTTTGAATTTATTTGTTTAAAAAATCAGATTATTACAGTAAAACATTTTTAAACAAGATCGTTGCGGTCATAATATCTGACTTTGCTATTTAAATTTTAGTAAGTTTATGGTCGCTCGCTC